>OY987321.1:15415676-15503347 GCA_963920655.1 Geranium rotundifolium
AAAAGTCAATTTTGCCCTCCATTAGTTAGTTAAATTGAGTATTCAATTAGGGGCAAAATAGTCATTTCATAATCATATTAATTGAACCAATCAGACTGGTTTAAGAGACCAAAACCATTGAGGGCATTTTAGACTTTTTGACATACCAAATCAGTTAGATTTAACAGACGTTGGGTTAAGTGTCGCTTATTTAATCTTTGGGTATTCCAAATGAAAATCTGGAAGTTGGGGTATTAAATTTGAAACGCGACATAGTTCGGTGTAGTCAACTGTCATTATCCCTATTATTTACTTGTATATTTGAAATAAATAATAGTACATGCATGATGAGTTCCTCGGTCCAGTTGTAATGACATTTTTTATCAGTTGAGTTCAAAATATACACTTAATTTATATTACCAAACTGAACAAACAAAATTGAACGGATAAAAATTACAAAACGACGTAGTAGACTACGTCTTCAACTTCCAAATTTGTAAATTTCGTTTTGAATGTAAACCTGCAAGATTTTGCCATATATTTAAGGGGTAATTACATATCAGTACACCAGTCGAAACCTCATTTCAAGGTTGGTATCTTAAGTTTGATTTTTTTTCTCGATCCCCCAAATTTCATTACGTTACACTTAAGTTCAATTTTGTTAGATTTAACTGATGTTATTTGTAAAAAGTCCAAAATGCCCTCGATAGATTATTCATAAACACTATACTTATTTGATAAATTCAAACTGACCATTTAGTCCCCAAATGAAGTGACTATTTTACCCCTATTTGACTGACTAATTCAACTAAGATATTAAGGGCAAATTTGACTTTTCAAATAAACAAATAAAAGAAATTAATTTTTTAAAATAATAATTAAATGACAATACAGCCCTCATCTTCAACCTCCTCTCTCTCTCTCTCTCTCTCTCTCTCTCTCAAATCGGTTCCAAATTTGTAAGACTCAAATCTACTGCAACTACCTCCTTCACCTGTGTTCATATTATCATGGCCAGTTAATTCAAAGAATTTTTTTGAGTTTAATCCATTATGTTCAATACCACATACGCTGATGAGAACCGAGATATGTCACCGGTGTCGAAATATCAATCAAAAAGCAGTAGTTTCTGGAGTGTGAGCGTTGAATCGCCTATCTACTCTAGCGGCACCGAATCGCCCTCTTCAGGTTTCGAATCCTGAACCACCTGCTTCAGGTGTTCGAGTCCAGATATGGGTTCGCGAAAAAGAGGACACTTGGCTCTTCAGTCCCTTGCTCTTCTCCGTCCCCGTTGGAGCAGACACAGCCGCCGTCGCCGACCTCTTGAAGATCCAATACTTCCCCAATTGGTCATGCTCATCCCTCTGCTACGCCCTCCCCCTCATCATCTGCATCCAGTCATGGGCCCGCCAAGCCTCTCATCTCCGCCGAGAAGGCCTTGGAGCACTCCATTTGGAACCCAGATCAGAGTAGTTTTGATGAACCAGAGAGATTGAGTGAGGGAGGGTGGGCGAGTGAGAGATTGGAGGTTGAAGAAGAGGGCATTATTGTAATTTCACTTGCATTTATTTTTTATTGTTTATTTTTTCCTTGAAAATACTAATATACCCTTTAACTTAAGTTAAGTTTGTTGTGCAAATGAGGGGTACAATGGTAATTTTGCATTTATAGATAATTATACCTTACATAAATTACACCGGGGGCATTTTGGGTATTAAAAAATTATGAACAATATCGTTGTTATATTTAACAGAATTTTGACTTAAGTGTTAACGTTTTAAACTCGGGGGACCGAGAAAAAAAATTTCAAACTTGGGGGACTGATCCTGGAATGAGGTTTCGACGGGTGTACTGATATGTAATTACCCCTATATGTAACTATATGGCTCCGTTTTCAATGATTTAAACGCCAAAGTTTTTGAAATTCAATTACCAATATGATGATACCAATAATTTTTTTCAAATCAGATATGAATAAAAAAAATAAAAAAATGAGGTTCACGTTAAAATTAAGAATAGGTTGTTCATGGATCCGAGCCCAGAGTCGCCGATTCGTGGTCGGAATGTCTCGCACCGTCCTCATCGACGTGGCCTGCGAATTCGGCGTCCCCTCATGTGTCTTCTTCGCCTCCAACGTAGCATTGCTCAGCCTCGTGCTTCACATACAGAGGCTTCGCGGCGAGGAGGGGAGTGACTTCACGATTTGAAGGAATCGTACTCAGAGTTGGTCGTGCCCGACTGTGCCAACTTGGTCCCGAAACTGTTCCTCTCTTCTTTGATGCTCGACGGTTAATGGCGTTGCTCTGTGCTGGTGAACATAACTCCATCTTCAGCACCCTTTTGTGTGTTCTTTAAGAAGGGAATTTATGCCATTTTCAAAAAAAAAAAGATTACGCATGTGATGGTCCCGTGACCAAAATCTAACTCCGTTAGACCTAAGTGAAAAATTAGTAAACTACGGGGACTCCACAGACTTTATTTTGCAAGGGAGTTAAGTGAAAATCGTGTAAAGTACGAGGGAGGTAAGTGAACTTTTCCCAACCTAATATTTTCCACAACTCACCATGGGCCTCATGGTTTCTGGAACCAACCTGTGCTCAGTTCGAACTCCAAAGTTGCCAATTATAATATAAATTTATTTTTATATCAAACTTAACTTTGTGATGGACGGTGCAACTAAATGAAAGCATACGGTAGTGACATGCAAAAATTGCATAGTGGAGGGTAGTGATTAGGATTTCCCCTTATTTTTACTCCGAAAGCTCTCGTGAAAATGGAAATTTGTGTGAATTGGAAAGAGGAAGTTAAACATGAGCATAGTGGTAAACCATAGTTTTGTGTGTATTTAGGTGTCATTTCTCCTACAAGCTAATTTCCACCGTCACTAAGGGTTTCACAATTATTGAGTTGGGGATGTAATCATGTACACATCTATAATTGCTATGTAAACATACAAAGCGATTATAGTCGTGTGATATAAACTCATGCAGTTGATATTGCTTGTAATTTATCGATAGCGCCAATATGTAAATAATGCACGTTGATAAATTGCACGTTGCATATTTATCGTTCATTTTAGGAAACGTTAAGATAATCATACATAACTATTCATTATTTACACTTAACTAAATCAAACTAAAATTTGGATTATTCAACTACACTCAAAATTCATAAATTATCATATGTTAACTTTGTTAATGGAAAATGTTAAGTTTTATAGTGAAAAAACTAAAAACTCAATTTGACTAAAAGTATAATTCGAGATTTGAAATTACTTTTTCAATTTTTAGTTCTGAAAATTAGAATTTTATCCAATAACATTTTCATCTTTTCACTTTCAAAATTAACATTTTTCTTCCAAAAACTTAACATGTAGGAATTTATGAAACTTGGATGACCCAAATCTTAATTGGGTGTAGCAAACTGAAAATGGTTTATAACTGAGGATAGCTATTTGTACTTTTCCCTTCATCTTACTCACACCAAAGAACATTAATTAGGGGTATTTAGTTCAACCCGGTCACCTAGTTTACCCGCGACACGCCCAACCCACAACTCGAGACCCGCAAAAATAAGATGTGTGATCGAGTCAGGAAGTGATAACCCGATTACATATCGGGCATGCCTTAGTGGGAAATACAAAACCAACTGGTCACCCGGCGCTACCTTAGTGCTCTGTTTACACAAGGCTTTGCTACTTCGGGACTTTTAGGTGAACTGCATAAATCCAAAAAATTAGTGCTCGCTCTCCAATCCCAGTGGTTAATGGTGTACGTAAGTATGATAATATTGAGCTACGCAACTCTTTTGTGTGGATCGTTATTATCAATAGCTCTTCTAATCATTACATTTCAAAAAAGTAAAAGGGTATTTGTCTTTGGTAAAAGAAATAAGTTATTAAATGTACCATTTTCGAATATTCAATACCTGAAAGAAATAATATTGTACTAAGCACCTTTCTTACTTCTTGTGTAAATTATTATAGGTCTTAATTGCTTCACCAATTGAACTTGATACTTATAAGAAAAGGGCCCAAATGCCCAATATATTACCCACAAATGTTAGACTATATATTAGGTTTCTTATATTTAGTTTCCTACATTTATGTTTCCTTTCTCACATATATTAGAGTTTCCTATTCTATTCCTATTGTAGCTATAAATAGAGGTCTCTTGTAATTCACAATACACATCAATAATATATCTCTCTCTTATTTATATCATGGTATCAGAGCTATAATCGATCCTTGGTCAAATCTCTACGCATATTTCGCTTTTCCCACTCGTCGATGATTCGTGATTCTGACGGGTGGGCGAGGCAATTCAAATCTCAATCTCTAGCATCTCGCTTCCGCAAACGATCAACTCGACAATCGTCTCTAGTCCTTTTTTTGTCTTTTCCCTTATTATGTTATTTTCTTTCTCAAACCAATCGGTTCTTCTTTTACTCTTTACCTTATTAATTTTCCTCGCACAATCTTGTTTCTTCGTCATCAATTGATCTTGATTCCCACACTTCGATCCCGTAACTCAATCAATCTCAATCTCTCAATCCCTACTCTTTCTCTATCCTATTGCTTGAACCAAGTATATGTAATTTAGAAATTCCACCACTTCGATCCCGTAACTCGATCAATCTCAATCTCTCAATCCCTACTCTTTCTCTACCCGATCTTCTCTCATGAAGCAATCCTATCAACTCATCAATCAAAAATCTCGTAAATCAGAAAAGCTATCCCGTAATCCGGAAACCGACACGTGTACATCCCCGTAATTCGGACACCGCAAGTGAGAGAAGAGCATCTGGCATCAGGAAATCATTGGACATCAGACATCAGGCATCATCTATATGCCATCAGCCGTTGTCATCTCGCCATCAGGCATCAGGCATCAGGCATCATTGGGCATCAGACATCATCTATATGCCATCAGCCGTTGTCATCTCGCCATCAGCCAGCAGGCATCAGGCATCATCGGGCATCAGGCATCATCTATATGCCATCAGCCGTTGTCATCTCGCCATCAGCCATCAGGCATCATCGGGCAGTTGCTATCTCGCCATCAACCATCAGGCATCTGCTATCTCGCCATCAGCCATCAGGCATCTGGCATCATCGGGTAGCTGCTATCTTGCCATATGCCATCAGGCATCAGACATCTTCGGGCATCGGGCATCCGCCATCTGCCGTGAGCAGCGCGCATCCTCCATCCTCAATCCTCGCCGCATCACTTCGACAGCATCCTCGACAGCCGTAACCCTCGCCACAACTCAATACTATCAAGCTTCAAACTCAATTCTTGTTTCACCGCATTGAGTTTGAGGGGGGCTGTTAGATTATATATTTGGTTTCCTATATTTAGTTTCCTATATTTATGTTTCCTTTCTCACATATATTAGGGTTTCCTATTCTATTCCTATTGTAGCTATAAATAGAGGTCTCTTGTAATTCACAACACACACATCAATAATAAATCCCTCTCTTATTTCTATCAACAAAGCTCATCACTAAGTCAGCCTAGCTCGTTTGCTAATTAGAAGGAACATTAGGCTTATAAACCTCTGGAAAAAATCAAAGGTTTTCGATGTGGGATTGTGTTAGAGGAGAGATAATAATGATGACATGACACGTTTTCCATTGTTGATCTCTTTCGGTCGACAAATCTGCGCCCTCTGTTTTGCGGCTCTCTCGTTTACACACATTTATGAACACTGAGATTAATTCATTTTTACTCTCACATTTTCTCACATGCTTCTCTTCAAAAATCCTAATTCCTCTCTCTCTCTCTCCATCGAATCTCAATGAATCGTATTCTCCAACCTTGTTCTCTATGAAAATCCTAGTCATCAGTGGCACCTTCTCTCTTTCCAAAGCCTTTTTCTCTCGCTCTGTCTTCATAAACTCTCAGAGAAGCAAACATAAGGAAGGTTGGAGAAGAAAGAGGTCGATAGCATCATCATGTCTGCAAATAAAGTAAGTTCGAACTGGGATGAACTCTAGTACAAACCCTATTTAGAATACAAATATAAGAACAATTATCATTCATTGGATGATATTAATCAACAGTTCTAATAAATACCCTATTTTATTACTGAAATAATATTCATGAGGGTAATATGGTAAAACTGACCAAAAATAAGCATAACCCCTTAATTTTCTTTCACCATCTAATAGCAACAACTAGAGTTGTTCATCGGGTCTGGTTGGGTAGACCCGGCTCGGGTCGGACCCAACTCGAGTTGAGTCGGGTGGTGGAACCCAGACCCAATACTCGACTCATTTGAGGAGTCGGGTAGTCGGGTTCGGGTGGACTCGGGTCTCGGGTGAGTCGGTTAGATCCAACACACCCGATGAGCCTAACTGTTCAAGCCCATTATTAATTTTTGAACGTTAGGCCCAACTGTTTAACACCTTTCACTACCACCACCACCACCACCACCAATGTGTAAGAAACTGATAATTATTATGTGTAGAAACTTTCTACACAACAATTATCAATTTTTTACGTATTCACTCACCACATTAAATCCAATACAATGAAATAAATTTACCATTTACAATTTTAACCTATCAACTAGCTAAACAAATATATTTACAATTTATAAGAATTATGAGATGAAAATCAAGCAGCTACTACATTTTCCAGCATCCTTACCTCAATTTTCCAGTAGCTGCTCCAATTTTCAGCAACTACTCTATTTTCCAGCAGCCCTATCCTCCATTTTAAAGCCTACCTCAATACATAAATGGTGAAAATCATAAGAAAATGTTCGTATCATCTTATAAACTGCTTATAAGCTTATAAACTGGTCAAAATAGAGAAAATGCTCAAGAAAAACATAAATCAATACTTGCATAAAAATTTCACAACATCACGGCGAGGTAAGATTCTCATCGAAACTCTAACCCACAATTTGAAATCGAAATTGAATATCCCAATTATGAAATTCAAATCAAAAAACCCTAGCCTCCACTTTAAAAGTGAAACCGAAATCCCCAATTTATAAATTGAAATCAGAAAAACCTAAACCCCCAATTCAAGATGAAAACAAAAACCCCAAGTCCCAACCCAGAAATTGACATGCAAACATTTGTAATTCTTATCGTCACCGGAGTTTCAGACATTGTAGGCGAGTGAGTGTGAAGCTTCAATGTCCAGTCCACCAGTCTCCACTCCACCGGGGAATCGATCCGTTGGAGATTCCTCTCTCCACCATTGAAGATTTATAGTGGAAGAAAGGATTCTCTAACGGATCGATTTGAACGGTAACTAGCCACCACATCGATCCGTTGTGATGAGAGAGAGAGAGAGAGAGAGAGAGAGAGAGAGAGAGAGAGAGAGAGAGAGAGAGAGAGAGAGAGAGAGTTAAGTGACGAGAATCAAGGGAGGAAGACAGAGGTGAGGTGAGGTGAGGTGAGGCGACGACGTAGGGTTTCAGACCACAAAGAGAAAGGAGAGGCGGAGATGAAGTGGTTGTTGAATCAATGTGATTCAACGTGGGTGAGAAGCAGATACGAATCGTGAACGTGTGTGGAGGAGGGTGTCCCACGTTAAGGAAGATTGACGGCTGAGATAGGTTCGCTCGAGTTCGATCAACGGAGGAGAGCGTGCCACGTCGCCGAAGTCGTGAGCCTGAAGGAGGAGAGAGCTCCTCATTCTCATTGAGTCTCACATCGGAAGCGTATGGGACTCAATGAGAGATTATAAGCTCCTTTTTATCTGCTCTATGCATTAAATCCGAGTGAGTTGGGCTTGTAGCTAGTTGTGCGACCTCTAGTGATGGTTGTTGGGCTGGGTCTAGTTGGTTATGTTGGGTTGGGGAAGTCAACAAATCTTATATTTTTATATATACTATCGGGTTGTCGGGTACCCGACGAGTTATACAATTGGACCAAAAACTCGACTCAGTTGGCTTGTCGGGTGGTCGGGTTTGGGTCAATTGGGTATTGGGGCAGTCGGGTCGGGTTCGGGTGGGTCGCTGGATAAGTCAAGTTACCAGGTAAAATGGATAGCCCTAGCAACAACGCATAAATTAGATTTTCCTCTCAAGCTCGACGTACCTCGGCAAATCTTGAAAAACAAAGGAAAATGGGGTTTTGGGCCAAAAGTCAAAACGGAGGCTAAAAGCCAAAAGTTTGAGAAAGATGAGTGAAAATGGGGATGATTTTAGCAAAACAAACATGCTAAGGGGAGAGCGAAGTACTCATATTTTTGTGAGATTTAAAGCAACATAATAATGGTACATTATATGAGCCGTTTTTTATCCTCTAAATTCTCACCTTAGCATAAGCCATGACATTACAAGTATAATAAAGTCCTACAAATGAATTTTCCTAGTGCACTAGTTTTCCTACGATTAATGGAGATGTGGTCGAACGAATAGCATATGAACTTTAAATTTCAAGTGAAAAAAGATCAACATGTGTATTAGAGGTATGCACTGCACAATCTTGAGATCTGACTTAGGGAATACTTCATGTTCTCACCTGACCGATGTTTATCTGATTTCTGGGAACTTGTGTCGTTAATTGGGTGGATGCAATCAAGTTACCATGGTCTAGTTTTTCTTCAAACGAGAGCTTTGGAGATTTAAGTGTCAAGTCTTTTCTTGGAGCTTTGGAGATTAAAGGTAACATTTAAGTTATTATAAAGATGATTTTGATTTCAAATCTATAAAGATTTAATAAGAAAGGAAGGAGAAATGTGGGAGTTTGAAAATTTAAGAGGGTAAAGAGGTAAAATTGATTTTTACATTCAATTATGATAGACTTATAATTGTGATTTGTTTTCAAAACATAACAGTAAGTATTTTTAAAAAACACTTTTCCTCGGCTGGAATGCAATAGAAAGCGATAGGGGGAAACGAAGAGCTTGGGCCAAACTCTTCCCGTTAGGAACCTGGTATATATCTGGCTATGCAGAAATGAACGAGTTCTTGATAGAATAGAGAGAATACCTAATGGGGTATTGAGGTTCACTCAGCTAAGAGCCTATACTCTCTTACGGGTATAAGATGGAAGAGCAGTTGAGAACTGGAAGAGGGAGTGATGAGGTCGCATTTTATGTATTCAACCAAGTTAAATCTCCTCCCTTTTGACTCCATTTTTTTAAAATTTTTAGGTTTTAGCGAAAAATGTTATGTTTACCTCAGAAGTACTCTGGGAGTATTTTTTTGGTGAAAACAGATCGAAAAAGACGAAAATGAGCTAAAAGCACAAAGTCGAAAAAAGGAAGAAATGTTGTCGTGTTAGGTTTGTGCCCTACTCCAATATAATTCCTTAATCTATATTGTAACAGACATCATTATTCTACATAATAAAAGGCATAATATTACTAATGTGTTGTAGTAATATATCTAATGTGATTTAATCTATGTCATAATGTGTGTAACCACTTATAGTAGAACTATAGATCAGAAAGAATTGCATTCGATAAAGTCCCTGATCAGCTAAGCTTCTTCTGAAGCGATCAGTATGAGACTAACTCCTTGTGATCATGCTCTACTGATCATGGCAAAGTGCGTGCCGAAGTTATATCATAGATACTATCAGGTCGATGATATCGGACAACCCGATTGTGAGTATGCTGCATAGATCCAGTCATGAGATACTCACATATCGTAGCTTATCATTATATCCTAAGACCAAGGAGTCTTTCTATACACTATGTAACGAATACCTAAGTTTGACCTAGTCTAACGTTATCTGTAAAAGGGTAACTATAACAGCTTCGATTGGCTTTGATATTTATTGCACTAGTCAACCCGAAAGGCATCTGAGGGATTTATCACTCATACTTCGGTATGAGAAAGATATCCGTTTAGGCCACTTGATGAGTATGACTGAAGGAATAGCACGGCCGTGCAGGTGATACCTTAGTATAAGTTTTCAGTCATCTCAGATATTAAGAAACAGTGATTGATAAATTAGGATGGCCATTCTATGCCTATTGATCAATCTGGATATCGGTTTGATAAAAGGACAGTGACATGTACGATAACAGGTTAAGTCGAATAATCGATAATCACGATTATTGGGTAATCATAATGTCTTGCTAGAGACCACTTATGATGGAAAGGGTAAAATAGTAATTTTACCAGTCTGCCAATTGTTCGTGAGCCTAGAGGGTCACACACATTAAGCACGATACATGACAACAATAATGGATGAAAATTGAGAACGATCCGATAGTTTTCAGGCCTAAGGTTTTAACCAGACGGTTGAAGAAATCAATTCGAGAAAATTGAACCGTTTTGTCTAAACCGAAATTATAACTCAAGTCAATGCGTTTAATTTGGGTTTTAGTTAAACGGGCTTAAAGCCTATTTAGGGATTCAAGAGATGAATGGGGAAGAAGTGCAAATAGGAGTTTAAGAAGGGTAGATATGCAATTATTAATTTGAAATTCAATTTTATTTCAAATTAAAATTCCAAAATATCTCCCATTATTTTCTCCAACCATTAGCAACTACTCCCTTCATCTTCTCCCTCTCTTGGCCGATTTCTCTCTCCCTCTTCATCCATCATTTTTGTCAAGCTTCTCAAGAACATTCATAGCAAAAGTGTGAGAGAAAACCTTATTCGGATGTGGTGCTTGTGTGGACCTAATAAAAAACACTAAGCTTGTGTTTTCATCGATTAATAAAGGTATTTTTCAGATTCAAAAGGTTGATAGCATGTTGAATTTACATTAAGATCAAAGCTTCATTCGATCATCATGGTTACTTAACTTCCGTTGCATGAAATTTATCGTTTGGAACCCATGGTGATCTCTTTCATGTCAGGTCAGCCTGTCAGGTCTGACTCGACAACTTCCCCTTAACCCGGCAACTCGTGGCAAAATTGGACGAGAAGCGAAAGAGAAGCTGGGAGCTCACCCAGTCACCTCTCAAGCAGCCTATCGGGCGCGTCAGGGAGCGTTCGCTTTATATATGGTTTACTACTCCAAAGACAGTTTTAGAACAAACTTTATTTGATTTGTAATATAGTGTAACAATTTTGGGCTTAGTTTTTGGTTTTTAATAAATCTTAATGTCGATAAAAAATTATTTGTCAAAAAATAAATTTATGGGAAGTTATGTGATTGTATGGTATGTGTATGAGTATGTTTGTGCAATTAACCCTACATAATTCATTAAACTCTAAATGAGTGAGAATGAGATCAACTCGACTTGATTCGACCAATCTAATCTCAATATGAATATTTATTAAAATTTTAAAAATATAGTTAATTAAGTAATAAACAAGCTGATTTGCGAGCCTATCAAATCTTAAAATGTTGGACTCATTTATAACGAGTCTTAGGCTAAACTCATTATAACAAGCTCAGAAATAATATATTTATTCCTTAAATATTCTATTATAATTATCCAAAAATAAATATAACAATTATTTTAAAGATTTTTCATACAAAAATATAAACTCGTGTGATTAAAATTATAATAAAAAATAAAATGTATTTATGATAGTCTAAATAGCAAAGTGTACATCTACTTTACATAGCTTAGTTGGTAGGCTGGCACAAGTTTATTCTCACATATTACTCACTCTCTTCTCATATAGTGGTTGAGTGTCCCGGCATAGTTTTTACTTGGTAGAGTGGGTACCTAAGATGTGTATTTTTTGAAGAAATTATTTGAGGGTTCCAGACAATTAATTTCATGCCCATACAAGAAATTAACCTCAAAGTTCCATGTTTTAATACAGATCTTGCATGATCATGAATTGATCATGAGATCTAGACTAGAATAAATTCAATAAAATTACCTTGAATCAAAATCTCCTTGTTACTAAATAGGATTTAGTAACCTCTAAAGATCGTCCACACAGGAAGAGCAATCCGGGGATACTCACAACGATCCTTACTAGAAGATCGAAACAAGCAAAACAGACGGAGCGGAGAAGGAGGGGGCCGGCCGAACTTGGCAAGGAGAGAGAGAGGGTGGCGGCTAGGGTTTGTAAAATTAATCACTTAATTTTCAGATCTGAAAATTTCCCTTTTATAACCCTTATTTGGACTTTAATTAATTAAAAGCATTAATGGGCTTAAAGCCCAAAACTTTTAATTAATTGTGTAGAGAAGCCCATTCTGGCTAGGCCCAGTTTAGCTAATTTAATTAAATCTATTTAATTAGATTATAATTAATTAGTCCTACTAAACCGTTCTTGATTCCGGTTTAATCCTAAACCGAAATCGGTCTAATCCGGTTTAATCCAAAACCGGATTTTGTCTCTCTCATGATTCCATCATATGATTCCATCCGTTTTACTCAACCTTTAGTGTGTGACCCTCTAGACTCACGATACGTCGGCGGACTGGTAAAATTACCATTTTACCCTTTCCATCATGAGTGGCCTCTAGCAAGACATCATGATTACCCAACGCTTGTGATTATCGAGATTTCGACTTAACCTTATCGTACATGAATCTATCCTTTTATCCTCTTGATATCTTTGACAACCACGAGGCATAGACAAGTCATACTCGTTCTATTGTCCTGTTTCTTGATTATGAGTTAACTGAATTATAACTGATACTACGTATCGACTGCATGGCCATGCTATTGTATTTCAGTTGTACTCATCAAGTGGCCTAAACTGATATATGCTCATACGTCTGTATAAGGGATAAATCCTTCAGCGATCCATTGAGTCAACTTATGTAACTTGTGATCGAGCCAATCACAGCCGTTATTATAACCCTTTTACAAGAGACGTTAGACTGAGTCAAACTCGTCACTCATTACATATTGACCTCAATGGTCCTTCGGTCTGAGGATGTGATTTCATGTGTCGACTTATGAGTATGTTCATGACTATGTCTATGTAACATACTCATGATTGGGCCGTCCTATATCACCCCTGACTGGTGATACTATGAACTAACTCTAGCCCCCTTCTGGCCATGATCAGTAGAGCGTGATCATTTAGAGTTAGCCTCATACCGATTGCTTCTTATGAAGCTATTCTGATCGGGGACAGCTTAAGTAAGATTTTATCTGATATGTAGATCTACTATTATGTGTTGACAAATCAATGATACAAATCAAATCATACTTAAGATATTACTACAACACTTAGTAATATGAATGCCGATTTTTATTCAACTAATAATCTTTATTACATGATTAGATTGAAAATACATTGTGCTAGGGCACAAAACCCAACAGTCTCCCACTTGCCCTAGACCCAATTGGTATTCAAATCTAAACCCATTCCCCTGACATGTTCCTCATGCTTAGGCTGCGGTAGCGCCTTGGTTAAGGGGTCAGCTAGATTATCATGCGTTGAACTGTAGCTTATCTCTACTTCGCCTTTATCAACCATCTCTCTGATGATGTGATACTTTCTCTCGACGTGCTTGGTCCGGTTGTGAAATCTGGGCTCTCTAGCAAGTGCTATGGCCCCCGTGTTGTCATTAGGTTTGCCAGCTCTTTTCAAACTGACACCCTTATTGACCATCAGAACCTCAGGGGTTTTGCCCTTGAGGTCTTTCTCTGCTGTCACCAACATTCCATGTAGTTCCTTGATGGTCTTTTCCATATTATGGAGATTGTAATTTGTGATCACATCTCCATAAGCCTTTGGAAGCGACATCAGAACTATGTCTGATTTCAGCTGCTCTGTGAACTTATGACCTAGACTGGCCAAGCGATCAAAGAGCCGCTTCATCTTAAGGACATGTGGGTTCACTGCCTCACCAGCATTGAGCCTGCTATAAAATAACTCCCTAAGAGTGTCGTATCTTTCGACACGGGCATTCTTCTGGTAGTATATTTTAATTTCCTCCATCATCTCTTGGGGATCTCCCATGAGATGCATGAACTGGTCCTGGGTGTCATTTTCCATGGACCCGACCATGAGGATGCCAACATCTTGTCGATCACTTACGTACTTGTCATAAGCATTCTTATCGGCATCGCTGGCATCATCAGCAGGCTCTTTTAAATGCTTGTCTGTAAGGATATACTCCTGTCTGTCATACTGAAGTGCAAGCTTCAGGTTCCTCTCCCATTGCAGGAAGTTGGTCCATGTCAGCCTGTTATTCGACAGAAGAGACTTTAAGGCTTCACTGCCAGAACGTGTTGATTTGGGTTGCGACGGTGCCATTAGTCTATACATGAAAACAAATTCGATCAGATTCTTAATTAAGTTTAAGTATGAGATACTTGATTATGAACATTTCTGATTCTTGTGTCTGAATCTAAACCAAGATCTCCGCATACCCAAAACTGAAGTGAGTTAATCTCATCGCCCTAGTTTTGGACATTGGAGTAGGACAGTCCAGTCCTTTCACAATTCCATGTGATTCTTGGCTAGGGCTTATACATTGTATGTATACGGCATTGCCCTATATCTGATACCCTGGCTCAGATCATCTGAGAATCGCAGCCAAGTCAACCAATTTTCAACGCATGGTCCAATCTGCATGGCTACTACGCTAATGCGCACACACCCATGCAAACTGGTCCATCTTCTATTAGAACCCATTCTCATGGATCCACGTTAATCGTATCTACCCATGAGTCCGAGAACTAATCGAAATGATGAAAAGTGGGCGGTATCTAGCTTGACTTGAAATTATTTTCCTTTTAAATATTCATTATCACTTATCATAATTTGATCTTAATTTGAATTTATCATCTACAAATCCATGTAGAGATAATTTCAATTCCGGTTTACATGTGCGTGATTGACTAATTATTATTAATCTTTACACATGTGAGTGATGATCTAATTAACATGAACTTATGAAAATTAAATCACACATTCATCCATACATTCATAAACATAAATGTAAATTTGCTTTAGCTAGCCCGCTAACCCTACTGGAATAAACTAGAACCTATACTAGGTCTTGTCTTTCCTCATTCTCCTGGACTCCCACTGGCTCCACGCCTCCTCGGGATTTCCGTCATTCTCTTCGGTTCTTCTTGTCTTGGGACTTTGTAATTACATTTAATTTAAATAAAATAAATGATGTGACACGCAGGTCACTAATAAATTACAACCCATAAGCAACTCGCAGGTTGCAAACCGAAATTAAATCCTAAATTCGGGCTAACTTAGCAATCATGTTGCAAACACCGTGTTATCAAACAATCATGTTATCAAACAAGCATGTTATCAAGCAAGCATATTAATTCCAATTTTATCTTGATTTAAATCATAAAATACGGTTTATTTAAACCGTTTCTTGAACCGATTAATTTTTGAATTAAATCGGTTCACGTGCTGGTTTATCGAAACCGAACTGGTTTGAAATTTTAATTAATAATTGCTGAAAAATTCTGGATTTTTCTGGGTCGGATCTAACCCAAATACAATTGGTTTGACCGAACCAAAATTGACCCGAGGGCCAATTAGGGTTCGGCCGAAACCCTAGCCGCCAGGCTAGCCGCGCCGTGGCCGACTAGCCCGTGAGGGCTGGCCGTGGCAGGCCGCCTGGCCAGAACCGGTTGGGCCGAGGCCCTCCCCTGGCCGGAGCCGAGAGGCTCGGCCAGATCTGCCACGGGCAGATCTGGTCGGCCTAACCGTTCCGGCCAATCGGCCCGTGGTTCGGCCGGGGTTGGCTTCTCGGCTAGCCTCGGCCTTCCACGGGTCTCGATCCCGATCTAGCTCGATCAATTAATTTTTCAAGCAACATTAACAAATTCCAGCAATTAATTCATCAACCAAAATCATAGAATTTGCAATTTTCAATTTACAATACCGAAATAAATTACAAAATCAAATCTAGCCTACCATGCTCGAATACAAAATCACGCATAACCTGCCTTTGATACCACTTAAGGAATTATTTGAGGGTTCCAGACAATTAATTTCATGCCCATACAAGAAATTAACCTCAAAGTTCTATGTTTTAATACGGATCTTGCATGATCATGAATTGATCATGAGATCTAGACTAGAATAAATTCAATAAAATTATCTTTAATCAAAATCTCCTTGTTACTAAATAGGATTTAGTAACCTCTAAATATCGTCCACACAGGAAGAGCAATCCGGGGATACTCACAACGATCCTTACTAGAAGATCGAAGCAAGCAAAACGGACGGAGCGGGGAAGGAGGGGGCCGGCCGAACTTGGCAAGGAGAGAGAGAGGGTGGCGGCTAGGGTTTGTAAAATTAATCACTTAATTTTCAGATCTGAAAATTTCCCTTTTATAACCCTTATTTGGACTTTAATTAATTAAAGGTCTTAATGGGCTTAAAGCTCAAAGCTTTTAATTAATTGTGTAGAGAAGCTCATTCTGGCTAGGCCCAGTTTAGCTAATTTAATTAAATCTATTTAATTAGATTATAATTAATTAGTCATGCTAAACCGTTCTTGATTTCGGTTTAATCCTAAACCGAAATCGGTCTAATCCGGTTTAATCCAAAACCGGATTTTGTCTCTCTCATGATTCCTCCATATGATTCCATCCGTTTTACTCAACCTTTAGTGTGTGACCCTCTAGGCTCACGATACGTCGGCGGACTGGTAAAATTACCATTTTACCATTTCCATTATGAGTGACCTCTAGCAAGACATCATGATTACCCAACGCTTGTGATTATCGAGATTTCGACTTAACCTTATCGTACATGAATCTATCCTTTTATCCTCTTGATATCTTTGACAACCACGAGGCATAGACAAGTCATCCTCGTTCTATTGTCCTGTTTCTTGATTCTGAGTTAACTGAATTATAACTGATACTACGTATCGACTGCATGGCCATGCTATTGTATTTCAGTTGTACTCATCAAGTGGCCTAAACTGATATCTGCTCATACGTCTGTATGAGGGATAAATCCTTCAGCAATCCATTGAGTCAACTTATGTAACTTGTGATCGAGCCAATCACAGCCGTTATTGTAACCCTTTTACAGGAGACGTTAGACTGAGTCAAACTCTTCACTCATTACATATTGACCTCAATGGTCCTTCGGTCTGAGGATGTGATTTCATGTGTCGACTTATGAGTATGTTCATGACTATGTCTATGTAACATACTCATGATTGGGCCGTCCTATATCACCCCTGACTGGTGATACTATGACCTAACTCTGGCCCCCTTCTGGCCATGATCAGTAGAGCGTGATCATTTAGAGTTAGCCTCATACCGATCACTTCTTATGAAGCTATTCTGATCGGGGACAGCTTAAGTAAGATTTTATCTGATCTGTAGATCTACTATTATGTGTTGACACATCAATGATACATATCAAATCATACTTAAGATATTACTACAACACTTAGTAATATGAATGCCGATTTTTATTCAACTAATAATCTTTATTACATGATTAGATTGAAAATACATTGTGCTAGGGCACAAAACTCAACAGTCTCCCACTTGCCCTAGACCCAATTGGTACTCCAATCTAAACCCATTCCCCTGACATGTTCCTCATGCTTAGGCTGCGGTAGCGCCTTGGTTAAGGGGTCAGCTAGATTATCATGCGTTGAAATGTAGCTTATCTCTACTTCGCCTTTATCAACCATCTCTCTGATGATGTGATACTTTCTCTCGACGTGCTTGGTCCGGTTGTGAAATCTGGGCTCTCTAGCAAGTGCTACGGCCCCCGTGTTGTCACACCTTAAGCTCACGGGATCAGACGTTCGCGGCAGTACATCTAATCCTCTCAAGAAGCTCCTGACCCACACCGCTTCCTTGGCTGCTTCTGACGCAGCTATGTATTCCGCCTCCGTGGTGGAGTCGGCTATTGTCGCTTCCTTAAAGCTTTTCCAACTGAAAGCTCCCCCGTTCAACATGAACACATACCCACCTTGAGACTTAAAGTCATATGAGTCTGTCTGAAAACTAGCATCTACATATCCAGTGACGCTTAGTTCTCCCTCTATCCCACCATGTCTTACCGGGAGGTTCCCTTTCTTAGAGTCAAGCATTGAGAATCTTCTCAACACTTTATCTATATAGGTTCTTTGACTCAGACCTAATATTCTCTTGGATCGATCTCTGTAGATCCTGATCCCTAGAATGTAAGCGGCCTCTCCTAAGTCCTTCATGGAGAAACACTTCCCTAACCAAGCTTTGGTCTCAAGCAAGGTTGGGATGTTATTTCCCATGATTAGTATATCGTCGACATACAGCACTAGGAACACTATGTTACTCCCACTGCTCTTCTTGTAGATACAGGGTTCATCTGGATTTCTGATGAACCCGAACTCTTTTACGGCTTCATCGAACCGTAAGTTCCAACTCCTAGAAGCTTGCTTCAACCCATAAATGGATCGTTGCAGCTTACACACCTTTTTGGGATGTTTACGATCGACAAAACCTTCTGGCTGGGTCATATAGACATCCTCCTGCAAATTCCCGTTAAGGAATGCGGTTTTGACGTCCATTTGCCATATCTCGTAATTGAAATATGCTGCAATTGCTAATATCATCCGAATTGACTTAATCATAGCTACTGGCGAAAAAGTCTCATCATAGTCCATACCTTGGACTTGACGATAACCTTTAGCAACCAGTCTTGCTTTGTAAGTCTGAGGCTTTCCGTCCATATTTGTCTTTAACTTTAATATCCACTTGCAACCTATGGGTTTTATCCCAGGTGTGCTGTCTACTAAGTTCCAGACATGATTGTCTTTCATGGACTTCATTTCCTCATCCATGGCATTCTGCCATTCTTTTGAGTTGGGACTGGCCAAGGCTTGCTGAACTGTTGCGGGATCATCCTGATCTACAACTATGAAGTCATTACCCTCTGTGGCTAAGAAGCCATATCTGACTGGGTTTTGACGAGATCTTTCAGACCTCCTTGGTCCTACAGGAGTTTCTGTTGGAATAGGACTTGGATCATTTACCTCATCGGGTACCTCTACAATCTCTGCAGGCTGTTCTGTGTCTTCTCGAATTTCTTCAAGAAGCACAGGACTCTCACTGGGTTTCTTGGATAAGAATTCTCTTTCCAAGAAAACCCCACCTCGAGCATCAAAGACTTTGTTTTCCTCGGGTTTGTAGAAGTAGTACCCCATGGTTCCTTTGGGGTACCCTACAAAGACACACTTATCCGCCTTGGGTTCGAGTTTATCACCAAGCAACCGCTTGACGTAAACGTCGCACCCCCAGATCTTGAGGAAAGACAACTTGGGAGCTTTCCCTTGCCAAACCTCAAATAGAGTGGTCTCCACTGCCTTTATAGGTACTCGATTCAATAAGAATGCAGTCGTTTTATTAAATATGTATTATAAAATATAATTTGTAATTAAATAAATATATTTTTTAACATATTAGGGCGGAGCGGAGTAGAGTGGGGCGGGGATACCTTACCCCATCCCTACCTCGTTCCTGTCGGGGATTCCCCATCCCGTCATCGTCCGGGTTTGGGGATCCTTCGGGAACGGGATATATTGTCATCCTAATATTTTAGTGTGAATGAGTGTTTTTTTAACTTTATTTCATTTCAACATTAACGGTGACAGTGTAATAATAAATTTGAATTATTATTTTTTGTCTAGCCGAGATCTTCTGAATTCCAAAATTGAGAATCTCGGTTGTATGATTGAAGATGGGAAATCACATAGACCAAACCAAATGGTTGATTGTTGTGTTTCAATATTCCCTTATTACCACTCCCTATATTATTTGCAGTTGATTGCGATTTAGAGGGAATGATACGACACCGTATGTATTGTAGTGAAAGTGGACTTTGGTACTAATAGAAAAGCAGGAGCTAAACAATTGGGGTCTTGTCTTTGTGATATTTTCTACTTCTAGGGTTTGCATCTCTCATCTAAGCTCTCAAAGCAATGGCGATGGTAGCAGCTCTCAGGCGCGATGGGAAGCGAGTGATCCCTCAACTCACCACCGCCGCCTCCAGATCCTCCTTCATCTCTGAGTACTCTCGCTCTCTCCTTTTCATCTTTTCTTTTGTATTCTCGATTTCGCTTTCCTTTTGGATCTGCCTGACGGAAATTAGCCTTTTGTTCTAGATTCATTTCCAAGCCCATTGTTTGGTTTCCGTAGAATTCGGTGTTCAGATTTTGGTTGAATCGGAATTTTTGGGGTTTTATGCTTTTCTGTGTGATAAAATTGAGCTAAAGAATAATATGATTGGCAGGGAGCAGGTTCCTCTGGGAGCACGATCTATTTCTACTCAAGTGGGTAAGACTTATTGAGATCATTGATCTCCTTGGCTCCCTATGTGACTTATCACTTCAGTTTGATGTAGTTATCATTTCTCATGCTTTTGCGATACTCCATGTACAGTCAGAAATCGGATGAAGAGTATCAAGAATATTCAGAAAATTACAAAAGCCATGAAGATGGTTGCAGCCTCAAAGTTGCGAGCAATTCAAGTTAAAGCTGAAAATTCACGTGGTTTATGGCAGCCATTTACTGCTCTTCTTGGTGACACTCCCAGTATGTCTTAACATCTAATTCACTAGACCTACTTGCCTGTTCCAAATTTGACATATCAGTCATTGACTTTTTTAAATGTATTTTCTTGTTTGTCTAGTATAACCGTACCCTATCTAGATGATACTTATATCTAGAAGATAGTGTTTTCTGTGTAATAATTTGTAAAGTTGCTGTGTATTTTAAATATATCAATGCAATGAATTCTGGTCAGTGCAAGTAATTTTTCCTTAAAGAAACTGAGAAACGAGCAGATTTCTTCGACTTCCTTGGTGCTTATTTTTATTGTACTAGTTCATGATTTAGTGAAAAGTTTTAAGGCCTGCTTGTTTATATGGATGTTTAATACTATTTTTCCTATTCCTTCATTTACTTGTTCGTCTTAATCATGTTTTCATGTGTTGCAGGTATTGATATTAAGAAGAACGTTGTTATTACTGTATCTTCTGACAAAGGTCTATGTGGTGGAATCAATTCTACCTCAGTCAAGACGAGCAAGGCTGTTCACAAGTTAAATTCTGGTATCTCTTACACGCGACTCTCCTTGTAATTATTACCTGTGTTGCTCTTTTCATTAGATGCAGATGCAGAATAAAATACTTTGTACTGCTTCAGGTCCTGACAAAGAATCAAAGTATGTTGTTTTGGGAGAGAAGGCCAAGGCTCAATTGTTGCGTGACTCAAAGAAGGACCTCCAGTTGATCATAACTGAGTTGCAGAAGGAGCCTCTGAATTATACCCAGGTTGGTCTATTAAATTATTGCAAACTATACCGTATAAGAAATTATATCACATGTTTCTTTGAGTATTTGGTTGTGTAGCCACGCCTTATCATTTTTCTATATTGAATATGTTGCTGGAAACACATATCTGACGTGGATGGGATTTTAAGTTATATTATTGGATATTTCTAGGTGCTTAGATTGCTCTAATTTGCTATTAAATCTCATTTCTGCGTGTATTAACCCATTTGAAGTGCAAGGCATCGTTGTGTTGTTTATAACCCATCACGGAAGACATACCCTGTCGTGTATGTACACGATTTAGCAATTTATATATATGGTTATTTTTAATACAAAATGTTATTTTTCGTTGCAAAGGTTTTTAATTTGTCTTGCTCATGTTCTGTTGTAATATTGCACTTCCAGGTTTCTGTTCTTGCAGATGACATCTTGAAGAATGTTGAGTATGATGCTTTGAGAGTTGTGTTCAACAAGTTCCAGTCAGTTGTCTCATTTCTCCCTACAGTTTCAACTGTGTTATCTCCTGAGGTGATAGAATATGCTTATCTCTCTTCTGAACTAATCTTTTACTTTTGGATGTTATATATGACGGTGTTGGATGTAGATTGTGGAGAGAGAGTCTGAAACTGGGGGCAAGCTGGGAGACTTGGACTCATACGAGATCGAAGGTGGTGAGAGCAAAGCAGAAATTCTTCAGAATCTAACTGAGTTTCAGTTTTCCTGTGTAAGCTTACTCCTCTGAATTCATGTTCCTGGAAAGTGTTTAGAATTTTTTCTTAAGCAATATTACTTTAGCAATGCACTAGGACTTCAAATTTGATGGTGTTCCTCAAAGTGCAGTAGTTTACCTGCAAGCCCTTCTCAGCAGGCATTACCATCTGTAGAAAATGTGGACTTCATGAGTAGTTAACCTTTAGTAAATTTTTGGTTGGTACAGTTTTCATTTAGATGGTGATTTATTGGATTTAATTGAGAAAATGTACACAATTTCCTTCAGGTGTTGTTCAATGCAGTACTGGAGAACGCATGCAGCGAGCAAGGAGCAAGAATGTCTGCCATGGACAGCTCAAGCAAAAATGCCGGGGATATGCTTGATCGCCTAACGCTTACTTATAACAGGTCTGTCTCTCTAACACACGCATACACAACACTAAATCATTAACTCGGGTTTGAGGAACCTTGATTTGCAGATTATGGGTCTTGGACAAGATCTTTTAATCATTTCAAGCATTTTGTCATATCTCTTTATTTTCTTTTATGAATATTCAAATCAATTGCACTTGCACATACCCTTGTAGACCATTTATTCTAGTCATGGCAACTAATGTCCTCGTTTTTATGTATGTAACAGAACTCGTCAAGCATCTATCACCACAGAACTGATTGAGATTATCTCTGGAGCATCAGCCCTGGAAAGCTAAATTGCGAGAAAGTGCTGCCTGCTTGTACTGATGGTGATGAAATAATTTGTCTAGCCAAGGCTTTATTTGAACATTTTCAAATGACAATGAAACCGTGCATTGAGTTTTTTCAGTTGAATTTTACTGTAATAATCATCCCATTGTTTTGTGGGAATTTGAAAGTCATTATCATGGTTTGGTTGATTTGTTAAACACTTTTCATGTTGAAGATGAGAAACTTTTAATTTGCACGACAAAGTGAGTTGTGTTAATTTTCTTTGCACTAATGTCATGGATCATATAGGTCTCGAGTGTTGTCTTCTGCTTTACTGGCATTTTATTTAATTATCTTTTTTCCTCATTGTTAATAAAATATTTTTTGTTTTTAAGAATCCAAAATGACCCAAACACCATTTTTAATTTTTTATTACTTCAAGTTTAAATTACAAAAATGTTGGAGTCATTTACCAAAAAATATAATTTAATTACACTAATTACCAAGTAGGTTGCCTAGTTTGGTACCAAACTAGACAGCCATACTATTCAAGGATGTTGTGGCCGCTCTCAACCTGCTATGTACTGAGTTGGGTTGACCTGCCACGTACTGAGTTGGGTTGGTCTCAACTCAAAAAGGACACGTGGCAGGTTAAAAGAGGTCACAACATCTTAATAGCGTGGAAGCTTATTTTGGTAAATACAAAAATCATGCAATCTATTTTGATAATTAGTTTAATTTAATGATATTTTTTGGTAAAATACCCTTATGTGGAATTCAATTTTTTAAATAATTGCATTAAATGAGAAAATTATGGGTGAGCTTGTTTTCAAACTCCTCTTCTCTTCATTTGGTATTTTTGAATCAACATTTGTTTTCTAAAATGCCCTTTCTAAATCTACATTAATCGATCACAATTATCCCAAGTTTCTTACTTTTAGTTGTTAGGAGAGATTAGAGGGATAAAGGATTTAGAGGGGTATGTTCATGGGGTGCACCATCCCAAATCGGTGTTAGAGATGCGCAAGAGGTTGGAAAAGTTTGACGCACATGTTTCTCTATTTTTGTATGCAATTTTTCGCTGGATATAACGAAATTTCAGTTAGAAAATTTATTTGCACGATATGGTTTTATTACTGGGACAAAAGTTCCGGCCAAGTAAATGAAAGGGGGTTAACGTTTTGGTTTTGTTCATTTTCGATGCCAGGCTGAGGTAGATCGTATTATTTCGGTGATGGATGTCATTTGGATGAGGGAGGAACGTCTGATTGTGGCGCCTAACCGTATAATTAATCTTAAAGAAGCAGTTCCACCATAGGAGGGGAGTGTTGAGTGTAGGACACCGACTGTTTCAAGAAATAAGATTGCATGCTCTATCAATCCGCGGATGGTGAGCTTGATGAATTGTTGTGTGGTAGGAGTGGCGCGCAAGATTTTATCAGTAGATGAGATTAGTTCACAACTGATTGAGCAGGGTTTGAAGGGGATATAGGTTCTTAATTTGGGGAATCACACATTCCTAGTGTATTTTCTGGATGTATCTAGCAGGGATCAAGTCCAGGAGAAGGGTTGGACACTATTAAAACCTTGGCTCTCTGCTTTTAGTGATTTCAGTGACAAAATCTTTTCAAGAGGATAGTTGTGATGAGTTGCTATTGAAAGACTTCCACTATTGGGATGGACATCAGACACATTGGCATCAGTTGTGTGTAGTCTTAGGAGTTTAATCGCGATTCATCCGATGTCGGTGGATGGTAAGAATTATGAGCAAATTTTGGTGTTAATTCATGTCACTGATTGTGGGTGTTTGAATTAGGAGATGGATCTAGATTTCAAGGGTCTATGTTGTCAAATTCGAGCAGTGGTGGTTGATACGCTTTGCATGTTGGGGGTGGATGATTGGTTGCTGGGGGAGGAGCATGTCTCGCCAGCACAAAAATGTAGGCCTCGTCGGTCCAACAACTAGTCTTGAATATTATAGGGGAAGCTATAAATGCATACAACGAGGAGTACAAGGAGTTGGTGAAGATGAGTAAGTCAAAGGAGGATTATTTTCCATCAGCATTAGGAGTTCAGGAAGTTGATCATCAACCCATATTCGGATTTGAAGAAATAATGATGATGGCGAAATAAGTGGAGATGAAAGGAGTAAGGAGTAAAACGAAGAGAGTGAGAGATTGTTGATAAAGCATATTGCAGAGAAAACTAAACAAAGCTCTCCTGAACATCTAAATGCTCAATCTTTAATGTTATCAATGAATCAAAATGAATGATGAATTTAGATCCATTCATATACGGGATCAATTCGGCTATAAATACTAATGTAACATACAAATCTATGAATATGTATAAATTATTGGATGAAACAATTGATGCTGCAGACTAATGCTAATTAATAGTGGCATGCACCGTAAATATTTGTTGTTATAAGCCATATGATGTACCGAATCGATTAATAAGGGGTATCTTCGACATTGCTGAGGAACTCGAAGCGCACTCAATCTCATATTCGGTGTGGTTTCCGGAGTATCGATTATTTCATTTTTCCTAAAATCTTCAAACCCTAACAATTCGTTGTCATACCATTTAACCCTACCAATCATCAAATACTCAAGCCAGCTTCAACAATTCGTTCTAGATTTTCTTCTATCAATCTTCACCAATGGCCCCAACATTGAGAATTCGAATCGAGACTATCATCCTTTATTATCGGTGATTCGTGAGAGAAGTGATTTAATCGAAATTACATTTGTTTGTTTGATTATTTTCGATTGAATCTCCATCTCTTTCGTCTATAGTGAACAAAAATGGTGCCTGCGCCTAATGAACTGCTAAACCTGATCGTGGAAGACGACGGTAAGATGGTATCCATAAACAAGTTTCCATTAAGTTATTGTATTTTTGTCGTAGCCAGGTTCGTATTGATCGTTTTTGAAGCTGTAGGAATTGAAGTAATTTCTGAAACAAATCATGAAGAATGAGTTGGTTGTGGAGTTCCAGTGGATCTGTCTTATAAAGATATTGAAGGTTTGTAAAAAAATTTCATTATTCCATTGTGATTGTAAATATTTTCGTTGTTCCATGAACATTAGAAACATTTTCATTGTCCCATTTGTTAGTTTATGACATATAGTATTACATGTTTACATCTGTACATATATTACATAATTTCATTTTGCACATAATTCCATGATTCCATTTCATCCACAATTATATTTTTTTTAGTTACTCCAAGTATCAGTATTTTTACTAGGGCTGTCCATAGCCGGTTAACCGAAACCGGCTGTCCAAACCAATAACCGAACCGGCAAGGTTCGATTTCTAAAATTCAAAACCGAAGCCAGACCAGATAATTTGAAAACCGGACAATCGATTGACCAAAATTTAATACCGATTTTCCGGTTAAACCGAAACCGGTTCCAAATTTTAAACTAATTTAAATTAATTGTTCTAATTAGAATAATTAAACATTTAAAAAATGATAATAGTTTCAGACCAGAAAGCCCAAAACAAATATACAATTGTTCTCATCCAAAGAGGATAAGCCCAAAATTAATTATGCAAAAATAATGGAAAAATGCTCTATTTATAGGAGGAGACAGTTTTTTTTTATATTTAGCCGATGTGGGACATTGAGTGTAGAATTGATATGTGAGTTGTGATTGAAAAATAGTTCATATATATAAATACGTGTACACAAAGTGAACAAAGTTGTGTTTGGTCTGGTGGTAGGACTTCTGTCTTGATCTGTGGGAGGTCAGATGTTCCCAAGATGAACTATAAGTGGGAGACGATCGAGTAAATACCTACTTTATTAACGTAAAGAGTAACAATATATACTAAGATGAACTATATAAGTGAATGGGTGCACCAATGGAGGGAGTGATCTATCCTTACTATAATGTATTTTAGCTGAATGAGTTGAGTTGAATTCGAGTTTAACTTTAATTTATTTAGTTAAACTATCCCAAATTGAATTTTTTTATAGAAGTTGAGTCCTTACAAATTTTAGTTTAATTTGACTGTTGCACTGATAAAATCATACCTATTAAAATTATTTATAAAAAAGACTACGTTTGCTCACTATCTTTCCATTTTGTTATCAACAAGTACACATGCCGAAATGGAAATGTTGTAGGAGTAGGCCATCCCCACCCCACGTAAGAAGAAGGAAAAGAGATGAGTTATTTTGAGCCGATCCGAACTTGTTGCTTCACCACTAAAACAGAGTAATCTCCTCCAAACTCACCAGAAGTGAGCAAATCCCCTATGACTCCAAGTTCCGGAAAGTCACTCCATACTTCAAGACCTTCCGTACATCGCGTATTCTCGTTGTTTCTCCTCCCGACGATGAATAATCTGTATGCACCGACCTCATTTCGGATCTCCTCGATCAAGTGATTCCCTGTCTCCACCCGGACCTCTCTATACGTAACATTCTTGCCACATGTCCCGGCTCTTACATCTTTGAGAACCTCCAAGTCAAGCATGCACTCCCAATTAATGTTCCATTCGTCGACGTTGGTGTTGATGCGAATGACGTCGAGGGTGGATCCTGGCTTTTCCGCCATGCGCTTGGCCAAGGTTAAGGCCTCGCGATCGTCCTTCCCTCCCAAGAAAATCATGGCCATGTTAAGAAGAAGCGAGGTGTGCGACGCGGGCCTTTCTATGTGCCCCCTGTCCACTAAAATCCCTATGGAGCACGGGGCTCTTTGTAGGAGGCTCCGATTCAAGGCTCTGGCGGAGTTGTCGTCCACCTCGTGCCCGTCCATCGTCCACACCCTGTGGAAGGGGAGGATTATGATGGAGGCGTGCTTGT
This sequence comes from Geranium rotundifolium, assembly GCA_963920655.1. Taxonomy (NCBI): domain Eukaryota; kingdom Viridiplantae; phylum Streptophyta; class Magnoliopsida; order Geraniales; family Geraniaceae; genus Geranium; species Geranium rotundifolium. The sequence continues at coordinate 15,442,986 of OY987321.1, forward strand.
CGAGGGCGAGGGTGCATATGTCCTCACTCATTGAATAGGGTGGGGAGATGGCCGTGAAGACGTTGAGCGATGAAATGCTCGGGTTCTTCCTCGCGACCTCCTTGAAGGACAAGATCACGTCCTTAGATTTTGAGAAGCTGGAAATGGATTTGATGCTGAGCCCGTGGGAGATGAAGACGGGGTTGGATTGGCCCGTGAGACGTAACAAGTGAAGTGCATTCACAACCATTGGCCTTCTCTCGTTCACGGCGCACACATCCACTAGTTTCACCATCGGAGAGATGTTCTCACGCACGTAGATGCACGACACTATGGGAAGCTCGGCGTTGGGCTCCAAATCCACCAAGTTTCTCTTCTTGAACCCAACGTACTTTCTCGAAGGGTGGTACAAATTTCTCACCAAAATCGGCACTACTGCGGATGTGCCCAAGATGAACGCCAACCCTATCCCTAACATTCGGTTCGGTAGAACCTGCATATATAATAATAATAATAATAATAATAATAATAATAATAATAATAATAATAATAATAATAATAATAATAATAATAATAATAATAATAATAATAATAATAATAATATAATAATCATAATAATAATAATAATAATATAATAATAATAATAATAAAATAATAATAATAATAATAATAATAATAATAATAATAATAATTAATAATAATAATAATAATAATAATAATAATAATAATAATAATAATAATAATAATAATAATAATAATAATAATAATAATAATAATAATAATAATAATAATAATAATAATAATAATAATAAATAATAATAATAATAATAATATAATAATAATAATAATAATAATAATAATAATAATAATAATAATAATAATAATAATAATAATAATAATAATAATAATAATAATAATAATAATAATAATAATAATAATAATAATAATAATAATAATAATAATAATAATAATAATAATAATAATAATAATAAATAATAATAATAATAATAATAATAATAATAATAATAATAATAATAATAATAATAATAATAATAATAAATAATAATAATAATAATAATAATAATAATAATAATAATAATAATAATAATAATAATAATAATAATAATAATAATATATAATAATAATAATAATAATAATAATAATAATAATAATAATAATAATAATAATAATAATAATAATAATAATAATAATAATAATAATAATAATAATAATAATAATAATAATAATAATAATAATAATAATAATAATAATAATAATAATAATAATAATAATAATAATAATAATAATAATAATAATAATTATAATAATAATAATAATAATAATAATAATAATAATAATAATAATAATAATAATAATAATAATAATAATAATAATAATAATAATAATAATAATAATAATAATAATAATAATAATAATAATAATAATAATAATAATAATAATAATAATAATAATAATAATAATAATAATAATAATAATAATAATAATAATAATAATAATAATAATAATAATAATAATATAATAATAATAATAATAATAATAATAATAATAATAATAATAATAATAATAATAATAATAATAATAATAATAATAATAATAATAATAATAATAATAATAATAATAATAATAATAATAATAATAATAATAATAATAATAATAATAATAATAATAATAATATATGACATTGATAAACAATAAAAGGCATGCAAGGGGAATTTATACTTACGTTTAACTCCCAATCAGAGGTGAGGTAGGCAATCTCAACAACTCCCTTGGAACTCAATATCAAACACAATACAAGTGCATCTCTTGAAGGTAGGCCACAGTACAGAGAAAAGATCAAGGCAACAACAAATTTAGCCACAACAATGAGAAGAAGAATAATTACTGCACTTCTCCACAACTTGTGGTCCAAATCAACGCTCTGGAAGTTCGCATTTGCGGCGCAAAAACTTACGAAAAATGGCAGGAAGGAGTGGACGATAAACGAATTGTACTTAGCCTCGAGAGTGGATCCCAAAGGCGGGCCGGAGGGAATAGCCAGACCTAATAAGTAAGGAGCCATGTACATATTGAAGCCGGCTAAGTAGAAGCAACCTGTGGAACCAAATGACAACGCCACGAGAATAAACATGAAATGTTCATTGACGGGGGAGCCTTCCGGGGTGCTCTTGATGACCCAGAGCGAAACGGGGCGGATCACAAGCACAAGAATCGCAACGTACGCAATGATGTATACAACTTGTAAGAAAGCCTCAAAATATTCACCTGCACTTTCAATTTGCCTTCCGAAGAAGGAAGTGGTGAAATAGGAAAACATACTGAACAAGTCACTAACGGTGGCGACAGACAGGGCGAGCTTGCCAATCTCCGAGTTAATAATCCGTAGCTCGCTGACCAAGCAAACGACCACAGCGAAAGGAGACATTGATTGGATAACAGAGAGGTTAAAGAGTGCGAGTACGTCAACTTGTTTGAAACTAGTTTTGAGATGGAAGGCTGTGACGCCGGCAAGGGTCAAAGGAACGAGTACAATGGCTGACCCAAAAAACCAAATCTTTCTATCTGTTCCTCTTATGCTGGTAATATCTAATTTCACACCCATCAAAAATAGGAAGAATATGTAGTTGAACTTGGATATAACAGAAAGCGCCTCTTCAACAAATGTTTGATAGTCACCATTCATTGCGTATATGGTCAACATGAAGCCAGCCTGTGCTCACAAACAGATAGTTAAACATATATACATACAAATAATCTCCTACATTCTAATAAAATATTTCAACTCGTTCCACCTACATTGGCAATGAATGAAATGAATTGAAAGATGACATGGTTAAAGAACATACAAGAATTTCGGAAGTGATTCTTGTAAACCCGAAACGACGGAGAAGGAAGTGGAGGACCTGTGTAACGAGGAAAACAATAATGATCCTCAATTCGGTCATAGGCAGAATGAAATTACGCAATTTTTTGAAACCCCATTGGCCGCCAAGGTTGGAGCTAATTTTAGGAGGGTATGTAAACGTGAATCTAAGCATATCGTCGTATGCTTCTATATCCATCGGAGGATCGGTGGGATCGAAAGTATTAGACATCTTTGATGGCCTCCGACGGATACAGAAGAGAATGGGATTGGGATTGGGAGATGCTTCTCCCTCCCTTCGACCACAATTACTAATGCAACAATTTCTCATTTTATTTAAACTAACAATCTCCTCATTCTTATTTCTCCTTTTTTTAGTATATTGTCGTTTTGTCCTGTCATTTTTAATGGTCATTACGTGTGCTCACTTGTTCTTTATTATTATTATTATTATTATTATTATTATTATTATTATTATTACTATTATATTGTTACCATCGCTTGCTTTACACCTTTTTAATATTAGATTTTACAAATCTAATCCAAGTTTTCACTCTACAAACCTAATGGAACCAATCATAAATTTCAATTCAATTTTGAGATTTCCTTCTCTCTGGAAAGCATGGTTATAAAAGTGGAGGACAACGAAGACTCTATTTTTTGGGTCCATGACTGGAAGGGCTTCTCGGCGAATAAGGAGTTTGCCATGCTTTCGGAGAACGAAACCCAGTAGTTTGGGCGACTAGACTCTAGGACATGTCGGTTCCTCCAAATTGGAAGAGTTTGGGTTGGCTGGTTCTCAAGGAACAGCTCCTGAAGAAGGCCGTTTTGGTGTATAGAGGGGCCATCATGATTGCTCACCGACTTTGTTTCCTTTGTGATAGGACAGAGTGAAGGATCGCAATAATAAATCGTATGTACGTAGTGTAATTAGAACATACAATCCTACTCCTATTTTGTGTATTTGATTTACGAAAATTAACTAAATCGTGCCGTACGTGTTCATTCGCAAGTTGACTTAGTTTCAAATATTTGAAACCTTTTGTGTATCTCTTGATCTCAAACACCTAAAGAGTGAGAGCTGCTTTTTCCCCTTTACTTATACTATACACACATTAAAACAAAAACAATGAGAGAAATATTAGTCTGGATTTGAGTTCAAGTGTCATTTGGGCGGCACACGTATCCACGAGAATCAAAGCCACGTAGTTCGATTGGAATCCGAAACTCTTTTCAGGACCGTCCTATACCCAAAACTTCTTTTGGAAATGTCTTGTACTTGATATTTCTTTTAGGAACAACCTGTACCCAAAACTCTTTTGAAAACTTCTAAAACTCCTTTTAGAATTATATAATATAAACATGAATTTCGGATACTTAAATTCAATCGAAACGATTTCAATCATTGAATTATTCACTCCAAAACGATTTTGGAGTTGATGAATATATATATATATATATGTATGTATGTATGTATGTATATGCTAATTATAATCTTAACATGCATATATTAAGAGACACATCTACATGCTATGCTCATTACGTATGTGTGTATGTATATAAGATTAACACACGTATGTGTGATGCTAATCATAATCTTAACATGCATATATTAAGAGACGCATCTACATGCTATGATCATCTACGTATGTGTGTATGTATATAAGATTAACACGCGTGTGTACGTGTGTGTGGAGATATATATATATATATATATATATAGAGATCGACTACAAATTTCAAAAAATGTTCAAACGTCAAAACCCGTGTATAACTGTTGGATGTGCGCGCGAAAGTGGAGATGCTGACACCTGGCACGTACGGACTCCCCAAAAATGTCCAAACGTCCAAACTAATGTATAACCGTTGGATGGATGCGGGAGAGAGGAGATGGTGACACCTGGCGCGGATGGAGAGTCTCCCCACTTACTAGAGTCAGACGTTTAAATGAGGGTATTGGAGTCTTTTCGCTTAGCAGACCTAATACCTCATTTCGAAGGTTTGGCTTCTCATATTTCGACAGTTTGGCTTCTCATAACAACGCGTGCAACGTTTGACTTGCTGCAAAGCGATTTTGGGTTCGATTCAGAGACGGTGAGGCGTGTGATTTGTTGTTTTCGATTCGGCTGAGAATGATTGGTAAGTAGCGCGATTCTCTGTTTCATCTTATGTTGATTTCGTTGTTTTGTAGTTCCGATTTGTTGTTTTTTCATTGAAGCCGATTTTGATCTAATCTGAGTAGAGCTATATCATGTTAGATCTGTCGTCGGTTATGTTATTATTGATTTCTAATTTGTTATTATCTTTTATTTTAGTTGGTTTCGATCCGATCTAAAGTTTTTTCTTTCATGTACAACAAATCTGAGGTTCAGAAGACGATGACGACGAGGATGACAACAAATAACCACCGTCACTGCATGTTTTTTTACTCATTTTATGTGTTTCTAATGTTTTTGTAGGCGTTTGACCTTCGGGCATGTTTTAGATTAATCAAGTTTGCAACTGTCTTTCTGTTCATGTATAACATGTCGATGTATTCTGTATAACACGCCGGTTTGTACTGTATCACTTATGTTAAAGTTGATTCATATTATTAAGATCATAATCGTCTATTAGCTTGATTGACTTGTAATTAATGTCTCACTTAAATATATGTGGTACATGTTCATTTAATTTGAAAATAAATCTTCAGTTAATCATAAATAATTTTGGTAACAAATAGTTTATTGTTGACTTGTAATTTATGTCCTACTTAAATATATGCAGTAAATGCTCATTTAATTTGAAAGCGACGTAACGCCACCGCGTGGGTCTGCTTGCTCCTCTGAGAAGGGAACAAGATCATGCTAATGGATTTGGATCTGGGTCTGGATCTAGATCTGGAGAAGGAGGAATGAGGGGAGGGACGAGAGAGGAGGTGTCGCACTCAGCATCTGCTGCCATGGCCGTGGACGTCTCCGCCAAATTAGCAAAGGGTCGGGTGTTTATTGGTTGATTTTGGAGCAACCATAATAATGTAGATTGGAGCTTATTTTGTATGAAGAAGAAGAGAGAGAGAGAGAGAGAGAGAGAGAGAGAGAGAGAGAGAGAGAGAGAGAGAGAGAGAGAGAGAGAGTAGAAGTGTACATTTTAAAAATTTGAAACACTTACAGGGGTATTTTAGTCTTTTCACCTCAAAAGTTAACAGATTTTTGAAAAAATGGACGGAAAAGGTATTTTACAAGTTACATTTTTTCCTTGTTGTATAGGTTTGTTGAATTAATATTTGTTCTATCAATTATGGTGTTTTCAGTAGTAAATTTCGTCAACATCAATTTGGAAGTCAGATGGGAATCAAATAATTAAATAATTTATTTCAAAATATATATATTGAAAAACAAACATAATTGGCAAAAAAAAATTAAGAAGTTACATTTTGAATTGTTTTTAAACTTAGTGCAAAAACTTTCACATGAACCTAAAAGTTCTATCTCTAACGCAAACAGTTCCATCAATCGCAAAAGATCAGGTGAAACTTTTTGCGCTGAAGGTAAAACTTTTTGTGACCCTAAAGTCACTGCGTGTCAGCTATCATGGACACGCATAGACATGTGTCGCGCACTGAGAAAGCGTCTCTCCCCCGGCTATTCGTCGTCATCGTCCTCCTAATCTAGCTCCAATCGAAATCGAGCTCGAAACCCAAATCGAAATCGAGCTCGAAATCGTTGGGATCAAGCTCGAAAAGGGCGATTCGTTACGGGGACGATTATGGGGCGATGATTGTACGCCCGCCGCGCTCAACCTCTGTCGCCATGGTCGTGGACGTCTCTATCGAGAAGAAGCAAGGACGATCCATTTCTTCTCCATTTTTTGTTTATTTAACTATTAATGATATTAGCAAAGGGTGGGGTGTTTATTGGTTGATTTTGGAGCAACCATAATAATGAAGAATAGACCTTATTTTGTATGAAGAAGAGAGAGGGATAAAGGAGAGAGAGAGGTATGGAGGAAGAAGAAGGATTGAGAGTCAAAAGGGTACATTTAGAAAATTTCAAACACTTACAGGGGCATTTTAGTCTTTTCACCTCAAAAGTTAACTGAATTTTTGAAAAAAATGAACGAAAATGACTTTGGGTACTAAATTAGGGATGTTCATCGGGTCGGGTTGGGTAGACTTGACCAAGTTTGGGTTCACCCGACAAGTCTCGGGTCTCGAAAGCCAGACCTAAGACTTGACTCGACTCAACAAAGGTATTGGGTTGTCGAGTTGGGTGTAGTCGGGTGTCGGGTACAACCCAACTCACCCGATGAACCCAAAATATTAAGCCCAAATTAACAACCATGCATTTGAACCAATTTCTTACCCTAACTCTAATACAATATTTGACCTCAACTCACAAGCTGTTAGCTTCAATACTTGAAAATGGAACTCATGGACTCTCTGAGCAAGTGCAACAAGCAAATTGTGCATATTTAGGAACCAACAAATTAACTCAATAGAAATTAGGAATAATTCTAGGTTGCTACACTTAGATATAACTGTTTTTCACCTGACTACACTTAAATTTTTTTTTCCATCTGACTACGCTTAAGATGTGCAAATTTTTACTTTGCACTTTCCGTCCAATTTCGTTAGAATTTAACATTTTTTACATGTGAAATGACTAAAATGCCCTTAACTATTTATTTAATTTTCAAACCTATGCCCTTCTACTTCCTAGGCTTCTCCATCTTCTCGATCTCCTCCTCTTTCAATCCAAAGTCTTCTTTTATGTTTCTCTCTAAGTCTATGCTACGATCTGGGACTCAGCCATGGCTTTGACCTTGATTTAGGTCTTGTTTCTCTTTTCGATCGTCGCTGATGTGGAGGTCGTCAGAGCCTCCGGTAGCTAGCGTGCTCCGATAATTCTTCTTCTCCACCACTCTTCTCAGACCAACAGCTCTCGCCGCCAAGCCTCTGATTCCGGCAACGTATTGTGTTGTTATGTTTCTTTTTGTTAGGAATATGTTAGTTTATCTCACACATATACTTTAGTTTTTGGGATGAAAATAATCCATATTACAACATTGATTTAAAGGAAATACATGTTACTGGGGAGGAAGAATCATTGGAGCTGCCAGAATCAGAGGCTCGGCGACGAGAGCTGTTGGGAAATAGAGTCAGGGTAATTAAGTGATTAGGGTCTATTTTATTCAAATTAATGCTGATTAATACACATTTGGGACAATTATGCTCAAGAAACAAAGCCAAACAGACCCTAATGGACAGTCAATTCAATTTATCCATACGTGGGCCCCACCGCTCACCAATAGGACCCACTGCCCACTAAACACAACATTCTCTAATCTATAGTGGGCCCCACCTCATTATCATCATTCTTCACTTCTCTCTCTATCTCTCTCTTTGTTTTCTTCAAAAACAAAAAAAAAACTCTCTCTCTAAAACCATTACAAAAATATGATTTTACTTTAGAGATAAAGAGATAGAGAGAGCGTCGTCGGAAAAATCATTTCTCCGATCAGTTCTTGAACCCGAACCAATATGTCTGCGCTGAATCCGGCGGCGAACGCCACCGCTCCGCCTCCGGACACCCCCGCCTACCGATGCTCCCGCCGCGCCGCCTCCGGCGACTCCCGCTCCTCCTACGACGATCCCAGCTCCGGCCCCACCCGTGGTGTCTCCTCCCGCTTCGACGCGGCGGCTTCGATGATTCTTCCTCCCCAGCAACATGTATTTCTTTTAGATCAATGTTGTAATATGAATTTCTTTCATCCCAAAACTAAAGTAAATGTGTGAGATAAACTAACATATTCCTGATAAAAAGAAACAAATCAACACAACACGCTGTCAGAATCGGTGGCTTGGCGGCCGAGTGCGTGGCCGGAATCAGAGGCTTGACGGTGAGAGCTGTTGGTCTGAGAAGGGTGGTGGAGAAGAAGAATCATCGGAGCACGGTGGCTACCGGAGGCTCCGACGACCTCCACATTGACAACGATCGAAAAGAGAAACAAGACCCAAATCAAAGTCAAAACCATTGCCGAGTCCCAGAACGTAGCATATACTCAGAGAGAAATATAAAAGAAGACTTTGGATTAAAAGAGGAGGAGATCGAAGAGATGTAGAAGCTTAGGAAGTAGAAGGGCATAAGTTTGAAAATTAAATAAATAGTTAAGGCCATTATAGTCTTTTCAGTTCAAGTTTAATAATTCATTTCACCACTAAGGGTATTTTAGTCATTTCACATGTAAAAAATGTTAAATTCTAACGGAATTGGACGGAAAGTGTAAAGTGAAATTTTTTCACATGTTTGACATAGTCAGGTGGAAAAAAAAATTATAGGTGTAGTCAGGTGAAAAACAGCTATATCTAGGTGTAGTCACTTGGAATTATCTCTAGAAATTAACCATAATACAATCAAAATTAAGCATCAACAATGGAGGTACGATTGCAGCTATATTTACTATAGAGACAAGACACATTGAGCCCATGAACCAGAATATCAACCTCTACATTAAGAAGAAAGCTTTTTAGGCATTTTTTATTGTACGAGTGCATGAATTTTCCAATCCTCAGCAACAGAGAAGAAAAACAACAAATTGGTTTGCACATCATGAAGCAACACTAAAACTATTTCACAAAAAGTTCAAAAACACATAAAAGATGGTCTATTCACAACAAAATCTTCAATATTTAATACCCAAGAGGCAGAGAAAGAGAAAGGGCCTACCTGTTGAAAACAAGAACTCAAAGCAAGAAGCTTGCAATGTAGAAGAAAGGTACCCATATGGTGGAAGACCCAGCTCCAAGCCTGTGAGGTCTACTGATGAGACCCATTTCTTCAACCCAAGAGGTTTTACCTTGAAGAAAGCTCTTCACTTTTCACCCACTAGGCGTTACAAGAGGTTTTACCCAGAGATAAAGAAAAAAAAGCACACACACCACAAGATATAGACAAAGTAATGTCTCGACAAGAAGAGAAACAGAGAAGGGAGTCCCACATTGATAACTTATAAAACATTTCAATTATTTATAACATTCCTTGCGAGACAATTTAGTAAAACCTTCAAGTTGGGCTGGGCTTCCATGTTTTGTAGGCTGGTTTGTGAAATTGTTGTGGCTGGTTAGGGAAAGAGGTGGTCAGGTGAATCGGGTTACTCGGTGGTTTGGAAATCACACTTGAGGGAACCCGACTAACCCGCCACGATCGGAGCGGGTGAAACCCAAATCGGGCCCAGGTGAGGTCCGGGTTTTTTCGAGCGGGGCGGGTTCGGGTTGCCCTATATCCGACCCGAGTTCAACCCGCACACGGTCAATTTAAGAAAAAAAAATTATTTGTAATTTTTAAACGAAAACGACGCTAAAGGCTAAACCTAAATCACTCAGCACGCTCAGTCGCTCACAGCTCACGCAGTCACACACTCTCACCCTCAATTACTCTTTGTATATGGTTTAGAAATTTGAATCTCCATGTTTTGTACATTTGAAAAATGGTAATTACATATTTCTTTATAATATTTAAAATATGGAAATTAAATTATATTTATGCTTCAGGTCGGGTCACGGGTCGCGGATTTCACCCGCCCAACGGGTTTCCACCGGGTCAGGCACCTGCTCAATCTGACAGGGTTTTTGGCCGGTCGGGTGCCCGTTGGCAGCGAGCGGGTCAAGGTCCGGGTTGGGCCGAATCCGACCCAAACCCGGCCAATTGCCATTCCTACATGTACCAAATACAAACTCCGCAAAAATATCCAAACGTCCAAACTAATGTATAACCGTTGGATGGATGCGGGAGAGAGGAGATGGTGATTTTGTCTTCGATTCAGAGACGGTGAGACGTGTGATTTGTTGTCTTCGATTCAGCTGAGAATGATCGGTAAGTAACGCGATTTTCTGTTTCATCTTATGTTGATTTCGTTGTTTTGTAGTTTCGATTTGTTATTTTTTTATTGAAGCCGATTTTGATCTAATCTGAGTAGCGCTATATCATGTTAGATCTGTTGTCGATTATGTTGTTATTGATTTCTAATTTGTTATTTTTTATTTCCGATCTAAAGTTTTTTCTTTCATGTACGATAAATCTGAGTTTCAGAAGACGATGACAACAACTGACCACCGTCGGTGCATGTTTATTTACTCATTTTATGTGTTTCTAATGTTTTTGTAGGCGCTTGACCTTCAGGCATGTTTTAGATTAATTAAGTTTGCAACTGTCTTTCTGTTCATGAATAACATGTCGATGTATCTTGTATAACATGCCGGTTTGTACTGTATTACCTACGTTAAAGTTGATTCATATTGTTGAGATCATAATCATCTATTAGCTTGGTTGACTTATAATTAATGTCTCACTTAAATATCTGCAATAAATGCTCATTTCATTTGAAAATAAATTTTCAATTAACCATCAATGATTTTGGTAACGAATAGTTGATTGTTGACTTGTAATTTAAGTCCTACTTAAATATCTGCAGTAAATGCTCATTTAATTTGGAAATAAATATTAAATTAATCATCAATAATTTTGGTAACAAATAGTTGATGGTGGTGTACCATGTATAACATGATGTTATATATTGTATAACCAGTGTAGTGAGATGATGTTCAGTAGCACATAAAATAATTACCCACTTTCAGAGGTTTGTGTATGACTGTCTTACTGTCGATGTATAACATGTTGATGTATAACATGACGATGTACCATGTATTACATATTGTCATATACTGTATCGATGACCACACGCTCTATGGATATAACCTATTTTTAGCGTGAATTGCTGAATGATCGCAGTTCAAATGCGTGATCCCGCTTTAAATGAGCCTATTTTTAGTGCAAATCGCTGAAAGATCGCGCTTTAAATGTGCGATCAGCACACACAATATGATGTTATACAATCCAACACAGAACGTTATACATCAAATCTAATATTGGAATGACGAGCGCGCCCTCAGCTCTCCGTCTATTTGTGACTAACAGTATTAGTGAACTGCTCCGCCACATGTCGTTTGATCGTCGCTCGCGAAAAAATAGATGGGCAGATGAGGGTTTGGACGTTTTGACGTTTGGTGGAGTTTGTAGTGGACTGCATCCCGATATTATTATTGAGTAAATAACATTTTAATACATCTAAGCATCAACTATTTTTACATATTATAATTAATTTCTTTTTACCCTTTACGGCAGTGCCCTAACTTTTTTATTTTTGCCGCTTTAGTAAACTTCGTCGAAATATGTAAGTTTTTATGTTGAGTAGACGAAATTGATCTTTAATATCTTTCAAATTTTCAAAATGATAGCCTCATCTTAACTCTAACCCTAATACTAATCATACCCTAATTTTAAATATTATTTTATCAATTAAGGTTTTACATTAATAATAATAATTATATTTATTAAAAATAATTACAAAATAAATATCAAAAGGGATCCTTTTCAGAGCCCTCTACCTCCGGTCGCCTCTGCCTCGCCTCCGGCTACCTTTAACCTCGCCTTCGTCTCGAATCACACCAAATTGGAATCGTTAAATTTTGCGTCTGCAGATTCCTTCGGACCAAATAGAAACCAGACACCAACGAATCGACGATCTTTGTCAAGAATCGAGTTTCAATCTAGGTTCTCTGTCACAAATCGGGGTTCCCTCTTTGATCTTTGTCAAGAATCTAGATTTGAGGTATGCGAACCAAAGGCTTTGTCGATATCGCCTCCAGCCTCTACTGTCCCGATTCCCAATGCCGGAGCCTCTTCAACCCTCCCTTCGTCCCGACTCCCCTTGCTAAAGGCTCGCGAGAGCCCGACCCTCACCTTTCATCTCGATTCAGTTTCTTTTTTATTTTTTTAATTTAGTTTGTGAAATGATTATTATACTTGTAAATTTAACCTTAAATTTAGGAGTATAATTTTCATTTCACATTTAATCATTATTTGATTTTTATAAATATTTTTATTATGAATAATTTTGTTATTTTTTGAAAATACTAGAGACGTATCTAATAAAACTTAATGGAGTTTGCGAAAATGAAAAAAATGATACAGCGTGTAGGGCACCACATATGATAAAGGTTTATCAAAGTGTTGTTATTATTATTATTATTATAACCTTGTCATAACTAGGGCGAGAGAGGATGAGATCTTTGCTCCCGATAGTTATTATTATTATTTAGCTAGAAAATGATATTTTTTTGACTTTTGATTGAGCATTTAGTTGGAATAGAGTCAATGTGCGAAATGTTATATTTAGATTCCTAAATTTATGGAATGCCATTAAGCTCTGTTTCGCCAATTTGTTGCCTCTTCTTCTCTCTTTTTGTGTCTCATTTGTGTTCCTGCAAATTCTGCTTCCTGTTGTTTCTGGGTTTTTTGTTTTGTTCCTCTCCCTTTATCAGAGAGGGACAACAACACTGTTGCTGATTCTTCTTCCTTTTCATTCATGTAAGCTCTCTTCGTTTTCCCCTTTTTGTCGATCTATTTATCTTCATTAGTATTAATTCTACATCTATTTATATCTCCTCCTTCACATTGCCCTAAAACTTTCTTTCTCCAATCCTATAACTTGGTTGCATTACAGAATTTCTGGAATCGAATTCTAGTCATATTATATGTTCATGTTTTGAATATAAACCCAAATCGGGATAATATGAGGAATTGCATATACCCATAAACACGAACCCCATATCCACCTGATACATGCTAAATTAAATATAAAAAAACCCAAGTTTAGAGGTGGAAGCAACGAGCAACATCTTTTGGATGTGGTCCTCCAACACACTCTGTCACGTAACAATTTACATGACGGACACGAAAATTGAAATATATATAGCGATGCATTCAAGTGAGAACCAAGAGTTGCATGAGAATTTGGAAAATCGCCCAAATGCAACGGAGTGGGTGCGTATTTCTTATTTAATTTAGAGGGGAAAATGTGACCCGTCGAGTATTATGAGAGATCGAAAGATATATATATATACATTTTGGTCTGCCATAATAATTTTATGTAAATACATGTCATAATAATGTAAATAGATGACTTAATAATGGAAATACATCACATAATAGTAGAAACACTATTCTCACAGGTTCGCACAATACCTCATAGTTCGCACTAGATCATAACCTTATATATATATAAAATGTTTCCATTATAATGTCTTGTATACTACCAAAAACAAAACTTTTTTATCTTCCGATCCTGCGTAACATCTCTCTACTTGACGGGTAACACTTTTCACTCTAGTTTATAAAAAAAATGAATACCCACTTCGTTACATATTGGTGGTTTTCACGGGCTCTCACGCAACTCTTGATTACTACTTGAGTGATTCTGTGTATATATATAGGGCAAAGCAATTTGGATAAGAGTTTAGAGGTTATTAATTTGAGTGCAGTTATGGAATCTGGACAAGGAAGCGGAAGTAATACTGACTTGAAGACACATGCTAGCAACATGAGCGGCGAAGTTGAGCGATTCGAAAAGGGGTTGGTGGGTTCAGAATCATTTGTATCAACTTCGTCGTCAGATAATTTAGAAGACACATTTGAGATAAACGGCAATGAGATCAACACAGAATGTCCTCCAAAGCAAGTGATGGAGCGGCCTAGGATTCCAGCAGGGGTGTTTGAGACAAACAAATCGGGGCAGATGGAATGGAGCACTGCTTCGGCTGAGTCGTTGTTCAGCATCCAGATGGGGAACATGAGCTTCAACACCGACGCGCTGCTCCTCGCGGGGAAATCGGGAGACCTGGCTGACAGGAAGCCTCAAGAAGCAGCGAGAAAGAGTAACATGAGCGTCGTGGGGCCGACCGAGGCTGTTGCTGCTCAAACCATGAAGGAGGTCATTAGGGAGAACGAAGAGCGCACAAGTAAGCAACTGCACTCTCATCCCGAACATTACGATGACAGTGCAGTCAGCATCCAATCTTTCGCATTTGATCCTGTGTAAGTTTTGTCTACTCCACATTATATGATTTAATTCATGTCTTATATTCTTACCACTGATATATATATATACATTATACGCACGTCAAGGTTGACCACAGAAGGAGCTCACAGCAAAGGAAAACATAACAAGGCAGCGATGCCCACAACCACGAACTCAGAACAGCAAACACCTAAAATGACAGAGACGCCCAAGCAACAGAACCCAAAAACAAAGAAGAAATGGCTATCTTTTTTACCTTGCTGTAACTGATTTTCGAGGTTTCTTTCTTCTTCTTTGCCTTGTGCTCCCACAAATTGTGATTTGTCTTCGAAATATAGGATGTGTATTCAGGATAGTCAGGTAGCATAATCATTCATATATGATGACACTTGTTTTTGTTCAAATGGAATCAAAATATTTACTCATCTTCCCATCTCTCTAACTATATATTATCATTATTATTATTATTATTATTATTATTAGGCAAAATGACACTTTTGTGCACTTGAATATGCACTTTTGACACTTTCATACCCTAACTTGTTTTTTCTTTTTTTCATACCTTACTTTCATTTTGAGACAAATTTCTTTAGAAATTTCAAAATACTCAAATTACCTCTGAATTGAACCAAAATTAAATCTGTTTTAATTCTGGTCCAATTATATAGTGTGAAAAGACAAAATTGCCCTCAACTATTCATTAAATATTCAAAGGTATGCCACCCTTTCAACTATTCCTCTCCTCCTTCTCCGCCACCCTCTCCTCATCGGCGTTTCTCCGGCATCCATCGCCGGGATTTCTCCGGCATGTGGTAAGCACGGTGGACTGACGAGGCCTCCTGAACACCTCCGCCAAGGTGTCCGTCTCGACCTCATCGTCCTCGAACCCTCCTTCTCATCTTCTCCGGTGATTCTTCGTAAAATGGCGAGCATCGATGAGGTGGGCATCGAGCATCAACGAGATGGGCAATGGGCAGCGACCAAAATGGTAGAATGCGGTGCTCCGACTATCGTCTTCGGCACATAATGACCGGAAAAGAGATAGAGGGAGAGAGGAAATAAGAAATGAGTTCAAGAATTCAAAATTTTCACTCCCCGGAAAGTGTGCCGAAACATATTTTCCGACACACTTTCCGGCGAGTGAAAATTTTGGCACAACTTCGGTCACCTCCACCAACTCCGGTCACCAGGTACGAAGCCCAATAGGTAAGCTCCGGCGATCGACGATGCTCACGATGCTCCGGCGATCGACGAGGTGCTCGCTGCCCAGCAGCTTCTTCACCTCGCCTCTGTTTTCTAACAAGAAAATAGGGCATATGACTGTTGCTCCGGCTCCATCGCCGCCGCAAGTCTCCGGCGGAGCCGAGCCTCCTCCCGGGAGACAGCCATCACCGCTATCCTCTCCCGCCATCGCCGCTGCAGGAGGCTCTGTTTTGATGAAGTAGGAGGGTCCAATGGTATTCACTTGAAAAATTGATGAATAGTTGAGGGTAATTTCTTCTTTTCACACTCTTTAAAAAATTGGGCCGGTTCTCTCCATTAGACTAAGGGTAATTTCGGTATTTTGAGAATTTTAGGGGAAAATTGTCCAAAATGAAAGTCATGTATGGAAAAAAAAGTAAAAAAAAAGTTAAGGTATGAAAGTGTCAAAAGTGTATATTCGGGTGCACAAAAGTGTCATTTTCCCTTATTATTATATCGTCTTCATTTTTACTTATTCTCATCTTCTGATTACATTTCACAACTCACAAATCAAAATAAGGTTCCCATATCCCTCGCTCACTCATCAAAATAAGGTCTTGTTTACAATAACCGGTCATGCAAAAACAATAATAAAAAACTCGTTGGGAAAGACTTTTTCCGTCGAGACTTTCCCGGCGAGACTCATTTCAAGCGAGTAATGCGCTGGTATAGCAATCCCAGCGAGTTTTTTTTTCATTTCCAGCGAGATCAATATCTCGCTGCAGTTTAGATTGTCATTTGTAGGGAGAGTTCGGTTTTCAATCAATTGTTGTGAGCTTTGTTCTTATATTATTTTGCTTCTGTTATGATTTATAACACGTTATCATCACGAAAGTTCGGCCGAAATAATTCATTTTTCTTCTATTTGTTTCTATTAAGATTTAATTTGTTTTCTATTATATCACCGATAATCTTGTTAAATTTATAGTACATAAGGCAAAAAAAACAATATAAACTCATATTTTATCCAAATTTGTATTATTTATTTATTTATTTAACTTTGTGAGCGTACCACCAATATTTTAATACCTATAAGTATGCTCACAAATGTGATTTATATTATTATTTATTATTCACGAAAATGAATGAAGAAGTGAAAGAATGGCCGTTTATTTCTCATACTTATACTCTCAGTTTCCATTTGGCTTTCATCTCTTTCAGTTTTCATTTCTATTCCATTTGCCTTGTGTTATTAATTCATCGTAATTAAGTACAGATCTTGATATGATTTGTTGTCCAACACTTGTTCAGAATTAAATTAATGTTAGATTATTTTGTTACTTATTCTTTTTATAACATGTTATTCAATTATAATACAACATCTAACGTTTCACGTGAATTTATTGGTGCTTGTTATTTAATTGTACTAACAACATGATTTAACGGCGTGATATATTCATCGGTATGTTTGTAAGATTTGTGTCCTATTTCAATACAAAGTAGTCTGTAATAGTTTTGTTATTGTTTGCAATGAAATAAAATTAGCATTATATTGTTATTGTATTGAAGTAATATGTTAAATGTGAGTTGATATGTATCATTGAGTGTGTCATCACTAATAGTAGAACCTGTAGATCCGCACGAATCACATTTAACGGGTCCCTGGTTAACTAAGCTTCATGTGAAGTGACTAGTATTAGGATGATTCTTTGATCACGCTCTACTGATCATTGACAATGAGATTGACGGAGTTAGATCTTAGATAATATTTGAGAAATAATATTGGATGATCCAACCGGAGTATGTAGCCTAGATTTTGTCATGAGCATACTCAGTTGTTGTAGCTTGTCATTGTATCCTTAGACCTGTTGGGATTCGGGGGATCCAAATCGGATTGCGCAGCGGAAATAAAATAATTAAAATAACCTCGATCCCGTCAGGGTCTTATCTACGCGATAAATCTACAAGTTACGAAATTGTATACATTTTTGGTTTTGCAGATCAGTCAGGTTGCAGGCCAGATAGTGCCTAAATCCGATCTCTAATGAAAAAACCTATTTCACGAGAAATTGAAGAACTTTGAATTTTATTTAATTTGAAGCTAGTTTCGGGTTAATCAGATATCAGAATTGAGAGCTATGCATCTCGCAAGTTTCGTCACCAAATATGAAAAAAACAGCTTTGTTTAGAATAATAATAATAATAGTATAGACGAACCACCGAAAGAAAATCTGGTATTTTTCTCTCTAAGGTATCCACATGGGCACACAAGATCCTAGATCTAAACTCTCAGACGCCTACCAGAACGTGAGAAATCTCGAGTGAAAAATTGGGCAGAGTTCCAGTATGATAATTTGTGACTTCTTTAAAATTAGCACAAAGGGTATTTATTTATAGAATTGGGCTAGGGTATGGGATCACGAACCTACCCAGAAAATGGGTTAGGTTCGGTTCCCTTGAAACCCTAGCCGCCACACTTATATGGCCGGTTTGGGCTTCTTGGGCCGAACCCTTTTAGGGTTTCGGCTAAGCCTTGGCCGGCCTCATTTGTGGCAGCCCATGAGGGCTGCCATGCCTTGGCATCCCCTCATGGGTTCGGCTATCAAGGCCTGCCACGGTCCGGACCCATAGCCCAAATCTTTGGCCCAAACCGTGGCCCTTTTTGTGCTTGGGCCCGTGGCCCAAAACCATAGGTTTTGGCCACGACCCTTTACCAATATTTACCTGATTTTTGTCCTAATTGCCCATAATGTGTGTGTAACTCTTTAGGCTCATGTCTTGTTGGAAAATCGGCGTAAAATTACCATTTTACCCTTTCCATCATAAGTGGCCTATAGTAAGACATTATGATTACCCAATGTACATGATTATCGATGATCCGATTTAACCTCATGTCGTTCATGTCACTATCATTTTATCACTAGGTATCCTGATTAATCATAAGGCATAGAGTCGTCATTCTTATTTAATTAATCACTGTTTCTTGATATGTGAGATGACTGAAAAATGACACTCCGTATCATAAGCATGGCCATGCGTTTCTTTTCAGTCATTCTCATCAAGTGGCCCAAACATATACTGTTCCCATACTAGAGCATGAGGGATAAATCCCTTAGCCGTCTTTCGTATCACACATATAATCTATCCCCGAGCCAATCATAACCGTTATAGTTACCTTATCACAGATAACGTTAGGTTTAGGTCAAACTCGGATATTGACTATACTATGATCACAAAGACTATTCGGTCTAAGGATATAATGACAAACTACGACAACTTAATATGCTTATGGCAGTATCTTTGCTGGATATTCAGGCCGGGTCGTCCAATATCATCCCCAGATGATATCTATGATCAGACTCTAGCAATCCCTCTGCCAATGATCAGTAGAGCGTGATCATAAAGAGCCAACCTCATACTGGTCACTTCTGATGAAACTTACTTGATTATGGACCTCTTAAGTATAATTTATACAAATATATACTTCTACTATTAGTGATGACACACTCAATGATATAGATTGAATTATATTCAACTTATTACTACAACACAATAGTAATAAAATGTCGATTTTATTTCATTGCAGACGATGATAAAACTATTACAGACTACTTTGTATTGGACTAGAGCACAAATTCTACAAGACCAAGGAGTCTTTGTGATCACTATGTAGTCAACATCTGAGTTTGACGTATGTCTAACGTTATCTGTAAAAGGGTAGTTATAACGGCTATGATTGGCACAGGGACGGAATACATGAGTGATACGAAAGACGGTTAAGGGATTTGTCCCTCATACTCCGATATGGGAATGATATCCGTTTAGGCCACTTGATGAGATGACTGAAAAGGAAATGCATGGCCATGCTGATGATACGCGATATCATTTTCAGTCATCTCACATATCAAGAAACAATGATTGATTCAATAAGGATGACGGCTTTATGCCTTATGATCAATCAGAATATACAACGATAAATGGATATTGACATAGACGACATGAGGTTAAGTCGAATCATCGATCATCATTTACATTGGGTAATCATAATGTCTTACTAGAGACCACTTATGATGGATAGGGTAAAATGAGATTTCACGCTGATCTGCCAATGGGAAATGAGTCTATATGGTCACACACAAAGAATGAGTATGGAGTAATGGGAGAGAGACCGAGAAAACAGAGAAGTGGCTAATTGGCCACGGGGCTGTGGCAAATTAAGATCACCACGGTCCGTGGCCAAATCTGGAGTTTGGGCCACAGACCTATGACGGCTTAGAGTGGGCCACATGCGGCGGACCCCATATCACCACGGCCCGTGACGAAGTTTGTGGCAACCTACGCTGTCCTAGGGCGACCTAGGGGCGCCACGACCCTGAGGGCGGGGTCCGTGGCGAGTCGCCTGCAGCTTTTTCTGAGGCTATAAATAGACATCAATGGCAAGGAAAAAGGTTAAGATTTATTAGTGCACTTGCCACAATAGAAAATAATCAACGATACTTATGTGAGAAATATATCAAGTCAACTTTACTTATACTTACATTTTCTAAAAAACGAAATGATGACGAGGCACAAAGATGAGGATGGGAAATGATCGAGAAACGCATAACCTACTACATATCAACCCATTTGTTGGGAAACAAGGGATCTCATTCATTCGCAACGGAAGTAAATAACAAAATTAACCTCATTTCCTAGCAAGGATCTACTCCATGTTTAAGCTCAATTGATGAAAGGGTCAAAAACTTTAAATTACCTCTTATAGATCCGGCTTTACCAAACCTTTGAGAGTGCACAGGTTTTTCATGAATCAATCGAAAGCGTCTCCTTCGGGATGCGCTCTCTACCAATATCCACACGAACATGCCTTAATCGAAGATTGACGAAGAACAATCTACTAGATTTGTTCTTCTCAAATCATATCTAATTAACTCATAATCATATCTGAAATTTTAGGAGAATTGCTGATGTTGTGAATCTCGCATTAAGGTTAAAACTAAATTGTTGCAACATATTCACAAGCTTAGGGTTATGATCTTATTTCCAATAAAATCCTACTTTATTCTGAATTTCTAGTTCATAAAATACCCCCAAATTTGTGCTCTCTAATTCCCTTTCCTTTATTGATCTTAGATTTCCAAAATCCAAACCGAAGTAAGAAAGGAAACTACGTATTTTCAGTTCTGAAGATCAAATTTACGTGACCCATATCTCTCTGGTTTGAAGTCTGATTGACCCGACACATCCATGAAATTCAAGAGGACTCAAAAAGCTTCAACTTTGGTGAAGTAGAGTTTTTGCTTTAGAGGCCTAATTTGGGAGATATGAGGCCCGCAATCTGACTAATCTGCATAACTCGGGAAAATGTGTTTTTCACTTATTCCTCCTAATAGGCTTCATAAGCCCACTTAGCTTCGGGCTTGCTATTTGTATGTGGCCCTGTAGGCTCATGATTGATTGGAAAATGACCCCAAATTCCATTTGGTTCATACATCATAAGTGGTCTCTAGTAAGACATTATGATTACCCAATGATCATGACGATCAGTGATTCGACTTAACATTTTTTGTAATTATCATAATCCCTTTATCACTAGATATCTTGTTTGAACATAAAAGCGTAGAGCCGTCATCTTTACTTCGTTCAGACTCAATTCTTGATCTCGAGATGACTGAGAATGATAACTACTTTTATCAGCAAGGTGCCGCACACTCCCTCTTAGTCATTCTCATCAAAGGGCCCAAACAAATATCGTTCCCACTTGTCGTGAGGGACAAATCCCTTGACCGTCAACTGCATCCCTCATATGACTCTTCGCATAGCCAATCATACCACTTTGTAGCTAGTTACGAACAACGTAGATGAGCATGTCAAACTATGAGAGTTGTCATATAAAAATCCACAAAGACTCCAAGGTTCGTAAGGATTCAATGATACTACGACAACTTGAGTATGTTCATGACTGAATCTATGTCCCATACTCAGGTCGGGTCATCCAATATCACTTTCCAAGTGATATCTATAATCAGTAGAGCATGATCAAGAGTCATCCTCATACTGGTCGTTTTATAAACTTTTGACCAAGAATCCGTCAAGTATAGTTCTGTGCATATCTAAGAGTTTTACTATCAGTGATAACACACTCGATAACTTTATATGAAATTATGTTAAACTTACTATCACAACACAATGATTATAAAATGCCTATTTATTTACTACTAGCAGAAGACAAAACGTTTGTAGATATATAGATTAGACTAGAGCACATTCCATTCACCATTGTCATTCCGACCTTCATGTGTACAATTGGGCATCTCATCAAAAATCAAATACGTTGTACAAGCAAAATGGTAGGGTTCATTTTACGATATTGAAATTAAAAACAAACATAGATGGGCCAATGGCATAGATCCTTCTTACACACGTCCAAGGACTGAATCACACGTCACAGCCTATCTGTCATATTCTCAAGTCAACCACAGCATTGGCAACTAACAATTACAGCCATCACTACCACAAACGTGTCGTTTCTTCTCTCGATCCAACGGTTCATCAAAAGCCAATAATTGATTTTGAACAGCATATTCTCCCCATCCACTGGATCTACTATTTTTTAGGATGCTCCGAGACACACTCAATATATAACCATTATTAATTTATTTTACAGCTCGAAAAACATACATATGAGTGAAGAACAAGAGGCAGAGAAGGTGAAGCAGCTGATAGGGCAGAGCTGAGGGGTCGATACTCGTCAGCCATAGCCATGGCTTCACCCTGTAAGCTGAAAAATGAAAACCCTATTTCCTTATTCTCATATCTTCCAATAATATCATGACTTGTTTCCTATATTATCTTGTTTGATTATTCTGGGGTTGTTTATAATCAGTTTTGGGTGTTACTGTTTCTGGGTATTTTTAAAGGTTATGGTTTCAACTATTTCTGGAAATGTTACTTTTTTCTTTCATTTACCGATCAAAATGTGCAATGTTTTTGTATGTGGTTTTAGTGTTTGAATTCATCACTCACTGTATCCCAAATTCACATGTTTTGTCATGTAACTATAATTGATAAATTGCTACATGGCAGGTTATGTTGTGTTTGTGCTTATATTATTGATTGGTGGGTGTGTTGCAAGACCCTTATCTCCACTCCCAAGCACAAGGTTCCATACCAATAGACAGCCTCTGCAGACTTGGCGTCCTTATAACATTGCACATCGAGGATCTAACGGAGAGATTCCCGAAGAAACTGCAGCTGCATACATGGTACTTTCTTCACTTCAACCAATTTATGAAGCATATTGCGTTTGACATTTACTGCGTCTTTTGCAGAGAGCTATTGAGGAGGGTGCAGACTTCATAGAAACAGATATTTTATCCTCCAAAGATGGTGTTCTTATTTGCTTCCATGATGTGACCCTCGATGAAATAACTGATGTAGCAAAACACGATGTTTTTGCTGATCGTGAAAGGACTTATGATGTTCAAGGGGTCAATACCACTGGCTTCTTTACTGGTATGCGAATAAGACTTTTAGTTCGTTTTATATTATTTGCTTCGGGTATGATAATTCATATTGTTACTTGTACTGATTCTACTACATGTTTATGCTAACTCCTATAGACACAAAAGAAAGCAGATTATTTCAGTTATGCTCCTATCTATTATCTGGATATGCCAAGAAAGATGTAGTTCAATGTGTATTGCCTGTCAACTACTATTGTTATTACTGCTTATACAATTCTGGCATTTTGGCATCTCATAAATTTGTTACTGTTACAACTAAAAGGAGTACAATTTGGGTGCAGTTGATTTCACACTGGAAGAACTGAAGTCATTAAGGGTGAACCAGAGATACCCTTTTCGAGATCAACAATATAATGGTCAGTTCCTGATTGCATGTATAATATATTCATTTTTGTATATACATTTTCCATTTCAATACTATCCCAGAATAATATCATGTAGGTTTTGAGGAACAGTATCTTTTAGTATGCTTCAGTGAAGTTTAATGGCAGACATAGGGCAATAATTAACATAAGGATTAAGTGATGTGTGTACGTTTTTCACACCAGAAACTCAGTTTATTATTTGGAAGAAGAATACAGGATGCTAGTGAGTTTCTTCTAAGGCCAACTTGTGAATGCTTTAAAATTTGAAGTTAAAAATTGACCTCTTAAAACAGGTTTTACTCAGAAACTAAACACTCAATTCTCTCGGTTGCTGATCACTTTAAACTACCATGTAAATCGAAAACTTTTTAACATTGATTTCTTGAACTAACTACAGCTGTAGGCTTAAATGATATTATTCGCAGGATTAGAAAATCAATGTGTATAATTAATTATGCACTACTACCACATTCATGTGTGCACATAGAGAAATGTTGTACATTCATCAGTTGGTTTTCAAATTTCCTCATTATTAGCGCTCGAGGCTCCCAACATTGTGGTGCCTGGTATGGATCTTGTGTATACAGCATTACCTTCGCTTTTGTTGGGAGGCTGTTTACTTGGTTCAAAGATTGAACTTTATTGTTGCGCCATGGCTCATCCTCTATGACAATACACCACTGTTGACTTAATCTGACTTTTGTATTTCGCAGGAAAATTTTCTATTATTACTTTTGAAGAGTTCATTTCAATTGCTTTGGATGCTCCCAGAACCGTTGGAATATATCCAGAGATTAAAAATCCAGTATTAATCAACCAACATGTAAGTAACATTTTGTTATTAACGTCTCACTTTCTTCGGTGTTTGAACCTTAGTGGGCCACCTCCTTGGGAGCAGGTGTGGGGTGGGGTGGGGTTAGGATATAACTTAGGTTAGAGTTATTCTTTGATTTCAAATAATATAACATTATTTTAGAATAAAAGAACGTGTTATAAGCTGGCTATAGTGCCAATATTTTTTAGGATAAGGCCCGGGGTTGACAAATAAATGGTGTTACATCCTCTTATTTTACCTTAGTTTCCACAAGTGAACACGTTCAACCTTTAGCAATTGTTGTAACTGAAGTTCTTCTATACTCAACTTTTTTTCCCAATGCATAATACTGTTTCACAGGTGAAATGGCAAAATGGAAAGAAATTTGAGGACATTTTTGTGGAGACACTTGCAAAGTATGGGTACAAGGGTTCATACAAGTCAAAAGACTGGTTGAAACAACCTGCATTTATCCAGTCTTTTGCACCAACTTCACTTGTATATGTTTCAAATCTAACAGACTTGCCCAAAATATTCTTGATTGATGATGTCAGCATTCCAACTCAAGACACTAATCAGGTTTGTGATCTTACTTCCTCCTACACTTTTCTACAAATTACATAATGTAAATGCGAGATGGTGTATCTTGCTGAAACATAACTATTATTTTTCTTTTCCTAGTTATGTTAAGAGTGAACAGCAATAAACTTTGCTATACTATAGATTTTTTAATCTGTATTTCACTATGACAATATGCAGTCGTATTGGGAAATCACTTCGGATAGTTACTTTGACTACATTAAGGACTATGTGGTAGGCATTGGACCGTGGAAAGACACAGTGGTTCCCGTAATAAATAATTATCTACAAACACCTACTGATCTCATTGCCAGGGCACATGCATATAATCTACAGGTGCATATTTCTAATCTCCAAATTTTGTTTGTTTGGTCATTGTAATATTATTGTACAGTATTCACAATCGAGCTATAATTATGAGCCTCTATTACTTCAGTGTTGCGATGCTATATCGTTCTACATAGTTTTGATTTTTATAATAAAAAAACATTTGGACATCCAAATGTATGGTTCAGATGTTCAATAGTTCATTCCATTCAGTCCAAAATTAGCAGTATTGGTTGAACTGTTTTATAACTCTAAATGTAGAGATGACACTAGGGCGGGTTTGGGGCGGGTCTTTTAATCCAGACCCCGTCCCAAAATTAGGTCTCTTGCCCCGAACCCGTCCCATTCCTAGATATTTTGCTATATAACCCGTCCCGAAACCCATCCCAACGGGTACGGGTAATTTGCAAATCACGGACCCGTTCCAAAATCAGACGTTATTTCAATTTTCTTTTATCACCCGTTCTTTATTATATGATCATCATTCAATTAATTTTACATACATACATTAAGTTATTTATGTATAAAACATGGTATAGCAAAATATCGTTTTACCAGAAAAATAAGTAGGTAGAATCTTATGATAAACATGATAATGTGTGTGTAATATAAAGCAAGCAATAAAATAGTTCATGGCACATTCTAATTTTAAAGAAATAACTACTGCAACATCGCAAATCAATTCAAGGTTGATACCCGCTTGTTTGCCCCATTACCTGTCCCATTACCCGAAATTGCTAACCCGTCCTGCTCCTAATACGGTTTGGTCTATGGATTACCCGTCGGGTTTGGGTATTTTTGCCATCCCTAGACTAAATGTATAGTATTTTCCGAAACAGGCCATCCATAGGGTTATATAATATTTGAAGACATTTAAAGCAGTAGCAATGCTTTGATTAATAATTGCAGTGGCTTACACATTTGTCTATGGATTACACATTTGTTTGTGAATTCGAGATATATTTCTGAATCCTTGCTTTGCAAGTTATTCATATCAATGCAATTCTATCCCAAGCATGTCAAAACTTTATAATAATGTATTGTGTAGTGACCCTTTTGGACTTGGTACAAAAACTATTGAGTTAGAATGTTAAATACGACGTTTGTTATGCACTGGACCTATTACCAATTCTAAACTTGTGAATCCAGGTGCACCCTTATACATTCAGGAATGAGAACACGTTTCTACACTTCGACTTCAATGAGGACCCTTATATGGAATACGAATATTGGATTCAGAAGATGGGAGTAGATGGACTATTTACGGATTTCACGGGTAGCCTCCACAACTATCAAGAATGGACGTCTCCGTTGCCTTGTGATGGCAATGCATCTAAACTGTTGCATAAAGTTGCAGCATTGCTCTCTTCCTATAGAAAAGAGTAAAACCTGGATTGGATTTGGGGCATCGTTGTTTATGTCAAGTGTAAATATCAGAATAATTGTGAATCATCCATTTGATGCAAGTTAGTTTTCATATACTTTATTCTATTCCAGTCAGTAAAATAATCTATAAGCTCTGATAATCCATCTGTACTGTATATAAGGTTATGAACGCACTAACATGATTGACAATGTACAACTACTGAGTATTGGAAGAAAGAAGGAAATATAAAACAAATCATTGATCTTAGAAAGAGTCAACTTAAGCCCATTATTGATATAATAATTTTGAGTGGTTTGCTATAAAAAGACAATGTCTTAAGGTTATTATTGATGAATAATCTTACCAACTCTTAATAATCAAAGGTTTTGTGATGTCTTTTTTCATCATAACATAGTCGAGTCCAAATTTTGATACACAACTTACCAATAAAAAAACAATAGAAGAGAGCATGATCGAGTTGGGCGGCCCAAGACTAGGATGTGCATGACCCGATCAAGATCCTCTTTTAGATACTTTCAAGGTCCGATTGTGCATAGCCTTAGAAGTCATATTTTATTAAACAATTTGCATAAATTGAAGGGGATATCTTGTTGGAAATGTTATAAAACATATCATGAAAGAGTTTCAATACCACATTTCCTAAATTTGAAAATCCCTCTCAAGCCTAGATGTCGGCTCGAGTATTAAGTATGTCGAGTTCCACCTAATGAGTACGTCAAGGCATAGGCATGCGTTGGTGTTAAGATTTGCTTGAATAACACATTCGAGCTGATATTTGTGCATATAGTTTATCTACCCCTCCATTAAAATACTTAATATGATATGCATAAGCCTTCCTCCCAAGAGATTGGTAGACAAAGAATTCATTCTCTCACTCAAATAAGAAATCATGTTGTCATTATCAACGGTAAGTAAACCCCATGACGACTCAAGACATTATTCAACGTATTTTTCTAGGACACCATCAAATCTATTGCATATGTATGTGGTAAGTGGCACATTAAGAGATTGTGATTGAAATAATCAATTTATTGCACAAATATGATAAATGTCCTTTGCTATTGTCCATCTCGAGGGTATTTTGAAATTGGGACAGTTAGCACAAAATTTTTGTAACCTTCCCCATCAATAAATGTGGAAATGCATGTCACCGGAGTATCAATATCTTTGTTAAACCATTTCTTCAAGTTTATTTTATCAAAATGACAAGACGTGATAGTACTTTCTTTTCATTTGTCACCAACATTTTTCCTTTGTTTTCAAATTTCTTTTTCGCAAGATTTTAACATGGTTTAGGAGAGTTTTTTATGTCATTCTTAATAATGTCTCCAGGCTTTCAGCACAACGTTTGCATTAAACTATGGTTGATTACACAAATACCTTTTGACAAATCGGTCGATTATTATGGTTGATTACATGAAGATTTTTTGACGTACCCTCCTTAACTTTTGTCGTATGTGCATAACCCATGCCCTAGATTAGGACGAGCACATGCGCTGAACATAGCATGTGGAAGAACCTTGGACAATGTGGGTTGACCACACGGTGCTTACTTAGGATCGATTGATCGCTTTGCAACCAGGTAATGTAATTGAAATTCGACACCTAGATCTGTAAAATCGAACCATTAAACAATATCTGCCTTATGTAACCTTTATGGTAGACATCAAGTTTGAAGGTGATGATGATAGTAGAGATGGAGATGAGAGTACACTAAACCATACCATACTTGCAAAAGCTTTGATCAAGGACAGCAAAAGAGATGAATGTTTGTCATTCTATGTTACTTTATATAGTCCAAGGAAATAAAAAATCTAAGACTTACAAGGAGCCAACAGAGGTTGCAATACAAGCAAGGAAACGAAGAAGATATGATGTGTAGGAACAAGAAGCAGAAACTATTTCATCTTTGAAATCTCTTGCAATACAAATCTGGACTCTGCAGCAAAATCAATGGGAGCAGCAGATCTGATCGTTATCTTCTGCCTCTTTTCGCTCATGTATTCATTCTGGGCAACACTGACACGAAATAGTTGAGGCAGCTTCACTTGATATTCATCTCCCTTCTCCTGTACCTAAAGGAAGGAATTGTATTGACACCAACCATGCATGCTTTCACTCTAGTTCATGTAATCAACCAACTTCAACTTGCCTCAGTTTTTAGAACAACCAATAATCACCTCAGTTTTTAGCTCATCAGCTGAAATATGCAGGCTGACAAAAGCATTTAATTTAAATTCACAGCCTTGAAACTATGGAAAAGGATTTGCTTTCTTCATTTTTGAATTAAATAGATGTGAAGTACCTTGTCACCCAAGGATGGGTTATTGGTTATATGAGAGAGGGAGATTCGATCTACGTACATAGACCTTGCCCAGTTGTGGATGACGGGCTCATACCAGATCCCACTGAGGCCAATGAGGTCTCTTTACCTTCGGCATCATACCTGCACACCACAAGTCAATAGTTATAACACCTTATAAGCACAATGCAATGCCCAACCATGATCAATACTTACCAGCATCTTAACTTGTTTGCTTCAGGTGTTTCTGGATTCTACTTCTACTCAGGGTTGACAAAGATACACCTGAAACAGCATATTAGAACCTTCCACAGTATATCAGGTGTTCCAACTTTAAGAGACTTGATTGCAACAATAGGAGACTTGTCAGCAATATCCAATCATTCCTGCCCTAAATTTTTTGCAATTTCATTCCACAAAGAGACCACAACAGTCTTCTTCCTGCAATTCAGACACCTCATCCTTACGTGTCAGGAATTATCGTCAGATCACGCTTAGGGATCGTCTCATTGTTGCTCTTTCTTCGGATGCTCATTGTAGGAGAAACATGTTGAACAACTCCAATAACATCCGAAGCATGTAGCAATATAATGGCATCAAATAAGGGCTAAACATGAAAACTAGATGATGTAGATACAATTCCAACAGTCACTCTACCAACAAATAAATCCCTTGCCATTGACATATGGACCCAATTCATCAATCTGAACAAGATTGAGTTTAGTTTCAGGTATAAAGCTTGCTTCATCACAAGATCACATTATCAGCAGTAGAATTTAAGATATTAGATAAACATGCAAGACTTGTAAATGGGTTATTGCTTACATCTTCATCTGTTAACTCGACATTGAAAACACAGCCTTCTCCTCGTGCGTTTCTATAGGTACGCATATTTCCTTTGCTTGTGACACGGACTTTTATGGTCCAATTACCTTGATAGGGATTCAAGGAAACAAGAGGGTGAACCTTCCTTGTCATGGCCATTCGTGCAGCAGGGGCCATACTAAGAAAACAGCACATCAATTCAAATTGCTTAAGCCAGTAAGCATATTATCACTACCTGAACCAATTGACAAGGCTTTCAATGCAAGTCCTAAAACATGGTTCAACTACATATTTTTTACCATTAAGTCGTTAGAGAATGGGGAAGGCTTACTTCTCTGATTTGTTTGGGATGTCATTGAGCGTGTAATCAAGGATACGAACAAGCCCCAGATTCTTGGTGTTCCCACAAGAAACACTCGCCGTTGCCCTCAGCTTTAATTTTCCATCACTAGCAATGAACCTGTCAGGCAACACATATTCATTCATTATCAAACCTAGAAATTATCAATTTATTCAACCCAGTAAACATGAATGAGCATAACCCAACTTTCATTCCATTCAAAAACCTAAATGCACATCAAACCAGCCTCCAAAGTTGAACTGAAATCAATAAAATAAACACTCTCTGCGAGATAGAGAGTAACCCATATGAACATCATGAATCAAAACAACACAGAAAATGAAGAACATCAATTGTACATCCAGATACGGAACCAAAGTAGGAACAGCAACTGAATCAGAATTCAACAGCAGATCATGAGCCCATATAAGAGAAGCACAAAGGGAAAAAGGAGAAGACTGGCGTGTATCGGTTAGTGTTGAGCTTGAGATCAAGGATCTGGACAGAGGGGGAATCCAGAGATGGGTTTGAGAGTATTGTGGAAATGGCATCAAAGGTCACCATGTTGGCCAAGATAAGTCTCTCTGTGTAGAAGAAGAAGAAGAAGAAGAAGAAGAAGAGAGAGATTTAATAAATGGTGTTGAGAGCGGGCGCAAGCTATATGGCGCCAAATATCTTCTGCTCAAATAAAAAATCTTTTATTTTAGTGATTTTGTTGAGTGAAAATGTTAAGTATCTCTCTTAAAGTATACGTCTTTTCACGGAGGATGACGAGAGGCCGGAGGGCGAAGGAAGGTCAAAAGAGGAGAGGTCGGGCTTTGTTATTGGGGCTGGGCTGAGACGGGAAAGTGGGAGGGCAGGACATGTACGAGCTGGAGATCCAAGATGCAAGCGGAGGCCGATGGGCGACGGTGGGTCGGGGTAGGAGAAGGAGATGGGATTTGAGCCGGGACAGGTTAAGACCCGAAATCCGGGATCCGACTATTTTGGTTGGTTGGTTAGTAGGTCGGTATTGGGAGGGAACCAGAGTTTTTTGGCGTCGGTGGGCAGATGCATGTAAGTATAGCGAACTAGGGGGGCTTGGTTTTCTTAAACTTCAATACGTTACCCGGGTGTCCTATGGGGATCGGTACTGGGAGGCAACGTGGGGTCTCTTGTGTCGATGTATTGATCATGTTAAGCCCAATGAGCTGGAAGGACTTGAATTTCTAAAATTTCGTGATACCCACATTGATTGCATGGTTGATCGAGAAAACTAGCTTAAGGCAGTTTGCAGCAAGATCACGGGTTTTCTCCATCTGTATGAGTTGGAGGCCGTGGCTCTACATGATGCTAACCGGGTCGACTCGATTGGTCTCCGGAGTTATCATGGATGTCTGTTTAAAGTATTCTACAGCGGGGTTTCTCCATTCGTATGAGGTGGAGGTCGTGGCTCTACGTGATGCTAAACGGGTCGAGCTGAACAACATTAGAGAAATCATTAGCGAACAGAGTTGCGTACTATCCATTATCAGAACAAGTGTTCTTTGTATTGCTCGCATTCAAATGGCTCACGAATTGGCCAAGTATGTTTTAATTGACAGTAGCTGGGATTATAGTGAGGGGTCTGTCTCGCCATCTGCAGTTTCAGCTTTCGGGCTTGATGTCGGGTTGGTTGCTATAATTATTAAAATTCGATCTTACCTTCAAAAAAAACAATTTTAAACATTATTTTTTATTTTTATAATTTTAAAAAAAATACACATCACTACTCCCAACTATCACTCATTCTCACATCACTATTCTAAACTAGAAAAACTCGATTTTGCACTCAACCAATTTTTTTGTTACAATTAACTCTAACGGGGTTAAATCTAACAGAAGTTTGAAGGTAAAAAAATTCAAAATGCCCTTACTATCATTTTTTCATGTAGTTTATCATTAAATATGAATTGACACGTTTACCCTTAATCACATTACACATTTTGCTTCTGGCTTAAGGGTAATTTAGTCTTTTACAATAAAAAATTGAAAACTCACTTCAACCTCCTAACTCTCTCTAGTTCTCCATCTTCGTCTCCATTTGTTCACCACAATTATGCATATTATTCTCATCAACTCTACTACCTGCTCCTAATGATGCCTCTTAATTTGGTCTACCATAATCAATGTCAGCAGCTACTACACACTAATTCCAAAATTAACAATCAAAACATTAAATTAAGTACATTAACAAGAGGGAAAATTTCATTTAGCTACCATGTATATTACTAGAGTTTCACTTAACTATCCCAAAAGATAAAGTTGACTTGT
This sequence comes from Geranium rotundifolium, assembly GCA_963920655.1. NCBI lineage: Eukaryota > Viridiplantae > Streptophyta > Magnoliopsida > Geraniales > Geraniaceae > Geranium > Geranium rotundifolium. The sequence continues at coordinate 15,475,680 of OY987321.1, forward strand.
GAACCCCCTAAACTTGTCTAATGTGGCACTTCAGCCTAATGGTGTTAAATTACTGGTAGAAAGTCTAAGATGTCATCAACTAACAATTAAATTTTCAAAAATTTGCCATTGACTCTCTCTCTCTCCCTCTTTTCATTCCCATAGTCCCATTTCTATTCTTCCGATTTTCTCTCTTCGCAAACAACACAAATCAATATGCATAACACATGCCAACTTTTCCTTCTTCATTAGAAAAAATTATTAAAAATTAAACAAGAAAACCTCAAATTTATTTCTTTTATTTTCAAAATAAAAACCCCAAAAATTATAAGCACACAACAATCCCAAGCCCATTTCCAATCTCACTCCCTTAATAAAAAATACATACATAAATACGTGTTGTTTGAGTTAGAAATTGCAGCATTACCAAAGATTTGAGAGATGTATTTGTTAAAGCCTTTCCAACTTCTTTTCATGGCAACGGGTGGAAAGTGAAGCCACTTTTTATTGAGTGATGACATTAGCAATGAGAATAAAATATATTGGTTTCATAACCTAGTGCAAGGTTAAAACCAAGTATGAGAAGAGATCGAATATCTAACAAAAACACATATTACATGAGGTCTAGGGCTGAGTTGGGGGTATATTTGTAAGTGAAAAGATTAGACAATGGTGGTGGTGGTGGTGTGGGGGTTTACGATTCGGGTCGGGGCGAAGGGTCTGGAGATGGTGTGTACTCGTATCAGGGATGGAAGTCAAAGCCTTATGGGTCTCGTGAACTGCTCCGATCTCCACCACCACGACGACCCCATCGCCTATGCCGCCTCCCTCTTCTCCCTCCCCACCGCCACCACCTCTTGTCATCTCCACATCAAGCCCATCTTCTTTTGGCGGAGAATCAAGAAACATATAATGATAGAATAAGGGTATTTTTGACATTTTCACAAAAAATAACACGCATGTGCTGGTCATGTGATAAAAACTAACACGGTTAGGGTTAAGTGACACGTTAGACAAGTTCAGGGGGTTCACAAGCCAATTTCATCTTTCGGGGTAGTTAAGTGAAAAACCGATATCGTACTGGGTAGTTAAGTGGAATTTTCCCTTATCAAAATCTCAACCAACACAAGTTGGGCCAAGTGATAAGTAGGTCACACTAACATATTAAATGAGTTTGATTGTTTATGGGATCATAAAACCCAACTTTTTGAAGATCCCTTCCCTCTCTTCGGACACGAACATCAATTGAAACGATTCGATAAACTGCTCGTTGCTTCCGCCCACATCGTTTTAAACGAAGTTTTACCATATCATTCTTCTAGTTCGGATCCGCTTTCTCAAATTTGATCTTGGCTATTGGGTTGTGGCTTGCTACGCTCCAAACACTATGCAGTGTCCTAGAAGCTACTTTGCAACTATTGCCGTCGATTCCAGCAAAGGCCCTGGCGGAGGGCTTGGTTCGATTTTTATGGATTCAGCGTCCATAGTACCAAAAATGGTCATGCTAGCCATTGGGTTGTATATTACGAGTTTGACTATGTGGCGTCTTATGCGCCTATGTATTCTTACTCGCAATAAGCTGTACTAGCCGTATGCTTGGCTGGCTGACCCCTCAAGGTGGGTCGTAACATATGTAGTGAGTGTTTTTTCCTGGATATCAAAAGCATTAGAAAATTGAAGATGAAAAAATGTTCGTTTGATCTTGAATCTTGTAGATCGAAAAAAGAGTGAGGCCCGGTCTACATAAATCCCCTAATAATATCCATAAATGACTTGTTTTGGGTAAGAGATGAACATTACTATAAGGAAATTTGGGTGCATGGTACATATCCGTACTCCAGTGCGTTTTTCCCTCTGAGTCAGAATAAATATGTTTTCGAACTATATCCTTAAATACAAAAGTGGATGTTCCCGCAAGAATCTCCACAATTACTTGTTCTGATTCTACATATTGCTCGTCCTGAATACGAATCTTGGTACAAACATTAGCCTTTGTCGTCGAGCTCAGCTCACTAGAAACCGTCCGAAGCTAGTCGGAGGAATAAACCTTTTCTTCTCCTCCTGCTGGATCTTGGTTGTTTGGGGACGCGAGATCTCATACACGCGGCGGGAGCAAATATGATAAATGTAACCGCATTTCCCGTCACAAGGATCTATTGCAAATTTAAGATTAATTGATGAAAGAGATTGAATCAATTTACCTCTTGTAGATTCGACTTTAAACAACCTTCGAAATTTGAAATAAATGGATGCTACGATTTAGTTTTCAGTGATGAAATGGTATTAACTACTGGAATTTCTTGTATAATTTAAATATATATCTTTCAACGAGTGTATGGTTAATAGGAGAAATTAGAGTTTATATTAGAGTAACTTGTTGTGAACGTTGTAGTCAAGGTCCTTCAGCTTATTTTTGAAATAAATTGAGTCTAGAATAAAGTAGAAATTCCTAGGGGATAAATAGATAAAGAAATATGTAGGTCGTTCTTGTTGCGTTTTGAGCCAAAAATTTGTCTACATTGTGATATTTTTTCCTTAATCACCTATTCGATCCAAATAATTTGTTTTAGAATGAACTCATAAAATTTTAGCCAATGTGCCAGTTTTAATTTATCCACTCTTTCGACCCTTGCGTTATGACTGATTACCTTGTTGGAAGTGTTGAAGACACCGTTTGAAGAAACAAAGGCACTTCTTGTTAAATTTTAGAAAATTTGATATCTTGTATGAAATGCTCACTCTCTTTGTACATGTGTTCGAGGCTGCTTATGAAAAAAAATCAAACAAGTGCGAAAAAGCACATTTTCAGGGCAGAATCTCTGAACACCGAAAGAGCATTCACCAATTGCTACTTGAAGTTGTGATAAGTTTGAAGGAAAATGCTAAAAACCAAACAAGCCGAATGCGTGATAGTGAAGAAATTGGCCAAATCTATAAAACCAAATGCAAAACATGAAAAACGAAGAAATCTGGTGGAATACTCAACTTTGAGTATTTGGGAAACTAAGGGAGAAGCAGTTTTAATGCAAAGCACGAAAAAACTAAGAAATCTGGTCATATGCATCTTAATAGCTTCTTTAAGAAAAATCTCATTCCTCACCCTAAACCCGAGCCAACGTTACAAGCCACAAAATTCCTACTTTATAGATCTTCTCGATCCATTAGGTCCCCTACAATTAGTGGAGAAGGCGTTTCGAAGTTAGCATATGAATCTCAGAGTTTTTCATAAAGAGGGGGTAGTGGCCAAAGCAAACGTCGTCCGCGGCGGGGAGTGAAGGTATTTTCTTTTTATAGTCCCTTATTGCTCATACACCTCTTGAACTTCATATTTTCAAATTCATGCTTTTATTTCCTTTATTTAATATTCCCGAGAAACCTTTACCATTTCGCATATCTATTTCCAAACTTGATTGCCGTGTGTATCACTTTTTGTATGTATAGCGGATTTGTGGGTATTTCGTCTGTAAAACCTCAAGAGATGAAGAAGGAATTCGTGGCTTAAAAGAGCACCTCGTTCAACATTTTCAAACTAAGGACTTGGGTCAACTCAAGTACTTTTTAGGCATTGAGGTTGCCCAAGCCAGTAATGCAGTGGTCATTTCTCAGAGAAAATACGTTCTAGATATTCTTGAAGAGACCAATATGCTTGATTGTCGTCCATGTGATACCCTTATGGACCCAAATTTTAAACTTCTTCCAGAACAGGGGGAGCCTCTAGAAGATCCTGGAACGTATCGAATACTCGTTGGGAAACTTAATTACCTCACTATAACTCGACCAGACATTTCATTTGTTGTGAGTGTGGTAAGTCAGTTTCTTCAATCTCCATATGATTTTCACTGGGATGCAGTTATACACATTTTAAGGTATATCAAAGGAACTCCAGGACAAGAGTTACGTTATGAAGATAAAGGGCATACTGAGGTCATTTTCTATTCTGATGCGGATTGGGCACGATCTCCTTCAGATAGACGTTCTACGTCAGGTTATTGTGTAATGATGGGGGGAAATCTTATCTCATGGAAGAGTAAAAGGCAAGTTGTAGTTGCTAGATCCAGTGCAGAAGCCGAATATCGAGCCATGGCTTTGGCTACATGTGAACTCGTATGGATAAAGCAGTTACTTCAAGAGCTCAAACTGATAGATGTTACTTCAATGACGTCAATATGCGACAATCAAGCTGCATTACACATTGCGTTCAATCCAGTTATTCATGAAAAGACCAAACATATTGAGATCGATTGTCACTTTATTAGAGAAAAAAATTATGTCTGGATGCATCACAACCAGGTTCGTTAACTCTAGTGATCAACTGGCAGATGTCTTCACAAAATCTTTGCATGGACCCCGCATAAGTTATATTTGTAACAAACTTGGTGCATATGACTTGTATGCTCCAGCTTGAGGGGGAGCGTCAGAATAGTTAATTAATTTGGGTTTTCAATTAGTATTATGTTTTCTAGTTTTAGTTTATTTCCTATTGTTCCTTATATAAAGAAATTAGCTATTGTAATTCAGAACAAATTATTCATAATAATACCAATATATTTTGGAATTCATCATGTTTGGTTATTGTTTTCATCTTCCTCAAGACGAGAAAAGTCTAAGTGTGGGGTTGTTGATACCCGTGAAATTACATCACCTTTTCAAGACTAATTTCCCGCTTTTCGTTCCGCTTGGGTACGAAAACCCACATATTTTGTCTCTTTTGGTAAAGAATGCTTATATTCGGGTCAAAAATGACCAATTTTTGAGATTTTTTGAGGATTCCCTGTGGCCATCAACTTAGACCCAATAACCCAACAAAAGAGCCCAAAAACCGGACTACTCCGTGGTCGAGGGCCACGGTCCGTGGGGATGTTCTTCCGTGACGAACCAACATGTCACACCCGTGGCCACTTGGCCACGCCCCGTGTCCAACATCCGTGGCCACTCAACCACTTCAGATCGTGGAGAAGTCGTGACCGAAACTTGCGAGGAAAGGAGTTGACATGACCGTCACCACGGTCCGTGGACACCCCATTGCAAGGAGACGAGACATCCACTCAGAGTTCGTGGAGACTTCGTGATCGCTCAAAACAAGGCACGACACTGCCACGGTCTTGTGGCGATTCGGCCACGCCCAAGTGGCGGGTCGAAAACTTTTTTAGTATAAAAGGGGCTTCACTGCATTTGGAAAAGGGCACCGATTACAAATTACAATTCAATTGAGAGAGAAGAAAGTCCAGAGCTGCGTTCCAAGAGCCAGAGAGCAATTCCATATGCCAATTTCCAAGCTTGAAGAGAAGGATCGAAATCCCAATTCTCACATGTATTGAATTCTCATATAAAGAGAATTATTACGAATTTTACAATTCTCAACCCCCTCTGTTTATTATTTTCCCAAATAAATAAATTATAATTTATGTTCACTGTTCATCAAATTACTCATTCTATGTACAGATTTAATTATGCATGCTATTTTTCTAATTGTCTAATTATCTAATTGATGTTGAATTAATTATCACGTGATTAACCTCACATGTATGATTTAAATTTCATATCAGTATGTCTATTTTGTTTATGTCCATGAACATGTTAGGTTAAGTTCATTTCAGGATTGAGGCGATGATTTAATTATTAAATGAACACTTTATTACACCTGACTATAGCGAAATAACACTTTTATACCATAACAACTTTTCTCTCTTTTTTAGTACCCTGACAATTATTTTGTGACAACCTACCTCTAAATTGCTTAAAATACCTAAACAACCATTGGTTTAAAAAACCATAAATTGATTTGGTTCAATTTTGTTTATCTCTAGTTCAATTGGTTTATATTTAAGATACAATTACAATTATGCCCCCAAATCTAAAATTAAATTTGAACCATTTCAAATCTGATTTGATGAATGAAACATGATTTCTTAAACCATGGGTATTTTAGTCATTTTTGCATAGGTTGTCACAAAAAAATTGCCAAGGTACTAAAAAAGAGAAAAAATAGTTAGGGTATGAAAGTGTCATTTCGCTATAGTTATGCGTAACAAAGTGTCATTATCCCTTAAATGAATTAGGAAAGTTTAGGTAATTATTTATGTATGCTTGTAGCGCCGAGTAAGGAGATTCTTTTACATCTGAACTTAATGTTTTGTTCCATTAATTACGTATAGATTACTCAAGTTCTCTAATATACTGTAACAGAGAGTTATGAAAATGAGTAAAAGAAATTGGGTTCAATACTGACCTTTAAGTAGACTGGTTGATACGGTAGTAGCATCCATATGTGACACACACCGAAAGATCCAGAGTTTTCACAGAGTGTAATGCTAATGAGCCGGTTAAATCTAACTTTTAAGTAGGTTGGTTACCTTAGCGAGTGATAGACCTTTGCCTAGGGTATTTGGTTGATTAGGAATTCTCGTTACCTCTCTAGAATAGAAACACCTTCAAATATATTTATAATTTAATTTAATTCCCTAATTTGTTAATTAATTAGTTTTTCTGTGTTAACTGATGTTTAGATTATTAAATTTAATATTTTATAATCTTGCATGACCATCTTGTCATTTATTTATTTTTATTTTTCAAAACAAACCTTTCGATCAACCAAGTTTAATAAATACATATTGTCTTTTAGGTTCAATAAACTCGAGGTCGTAAATTAAAACCCTATATTACTTGTGACCGGTACACTGCCGAGAGTCCGAGATTCGACCTGCATATTTTTGTGTGTTGCGTTTTGGGTGCACCAACGCGCAGCCAACCATCCCTTCCTCCCTCCTCGGTGTCCACAAAGAGTCACGCTCATCGGCGCCTAACTCTCTTCCACCGAAGCTAGATTAGAGATGTGACCTCGTCCCTATGCTCCACAACTTCAGAGGAATGTGACCTCGTCCCTTAGCACCACCTATTCCGACCCCCAAACTAAATTTAGAATGGAAAATTTCAGATCAAGGTTTTGCAACTCAAAAAAACCACACATCCCTCCTTCTTCGGGCAAGGCTGTCCCACACCATCACCGCCGGTCTGAAATAGGTAATGATGGTCGTCGGCCGTCGGCGCATCCTTGTTGTAGTCCGGCACCACCGCCGGCGACCCAATGTGAAGAGACGATAGAGAGAGTTATAGAGAGTTCATGCCACTCTATTTCGATTTCACGCCATTCGAAGAACGCCAACAGATGCTAGGAACACGACTGTGAACCCACTTGAAAAATATCAGTGGAGGCGATGAGATGGTGTGGGCCGCTAGCTATTCTGGCGCCAGAATCCGACGAGGCCCTCCCATCTAGTGAAAGCAAACAAAGCGAGGGATACCTCTATCAAGTCGATTTTGTCATCAAGGCCCAACTCGTTGTCGGTGAAGACTCCGAATCTTCGTCATTTCTGGAGCTTTATTTATCACTGGCCATGCGTGTCGGTGTCTCGCCGTCGAAGAGAGAGAGCTCAGCATGCTTCTGTTCCTCTAGATCTCCTTGTCCGGTGAGTCAATCTCTTCGACTCACTCGATTTGAACATTATCTGTGTTTGCGAAGAATTAGCTTGGTAGAGAAAATCAAATTTGATGCCAGTTTAAGCGGTGTTGAGGTTCAATTTAGTTTGCGAAGATTATAATTTGTATGAATTTAGATGGTGGTAGGAAAGTTGAAGATGAGGGTGAAAGAGGCATTTCACAAGTTGTCTTTATATTTATTAAAAGACTAATGTGGCATTGAATTATAAATTTAATTTGTCATTCAATTGTAGATAAAATGTACATTTAACAATTATTAAATAATTTTACCATTTAAAAATTACAGTAAAGATATTTTGGATCTTTTACATATTTTGGTTACGTTAAAAAAAGCAACTTCAAGACCAAGAAAAAATAATCAGAGTACTCTTAAAAAAAACTTTTAAAGTTGAGTATAATTAAATCAGAATCTTTATGTTTGAATATAATCTAACGTAATTATCCTTTACAACTTTATCAACTTCTGTTAATCATGGAAGAATGTGCACACATAAAAGTAAGGGGTAATTACAGATCAGTACACCCGCTGAAACCTCATTTCAGGATTGGTACCTCAAGTTTGATTTTTTTTTCTCAGTCCCCCAAGTTTTATTACGTTACACTTAAATTCAATTCTGTTAGATTTAACTGATGTGGTTTGTAAAAAGTCTAAAGTGCCCCTCAGTATATAATTTTAAAATTTGTGTGATTTTTAAAATATTATAAAATTACTCTTATGCCCCTAATTGAATAATAAATTTAAGTAATGTACTGAGGACATGATGGTCTTTACGATTAAACATATAAAATAATTAGTTTTTGTAAATAATATATGAAAACCCAATAGTACCCCTCCCAACCCTACCTTTAATCATCTTTAACCTAACTCTCTTCACTTTCACAAGAATCGTCGACAGCCTCCATATGTGGCTTATCTCTCTCTCTCTTGTCTCTTCAAATTCCCACGCAGATCTGTCGCCCTTCACTTCCCAAGCGGCGATTTCTCTCTTCTCCAGCGATGCTCACACACGAGTCGTTGACGGCAAGCTTTGGTCGGTCGTTCGTCTTCCTCCACGAGTCGTTGACGGAAAGCTTGACGACAACGGCCATGGACGGAAAGCTTGTCGAGTCCTCGGCCATGGACGAGAACTCGCTCCTCTTCGGAGAAAGACGAGCCGCCGGTGTCACCGTCTCCTCCTCGACCGCGCCGCCGAACACCGCCAGATGTGGACCGAGGGAGACCAGATCTGGAGTAGGGCTTGCCAGATTCGTCGATGCCTCGCCGGAACGAGGGGCCAAATCGAGACATTCGCCATCGATTGCGAAAGATGTGGCCAAATTAGGAGCCGTCGCGCCACCGCAACCCTCTCCGACTCCATAGGCTCACCAGATTCGTCGACGGCTTGCCGGATCGAAGGAGACCAGATTCGTCGACTGCTTGCCGGACCGAAGGAGACGAGATTTGTCGACGGCTTGCCGGAGAAAAACCTCGACACTGGACCGCTCCGTAGCACCACTGGACCATCTTGTTATTGTTATTTTAAAAAAATTTTGTTACCCGTTTATGATTTGATTAATATACGAGTTATTTTTATTGATTATGAATTTCAAATCTGTAAATTTTTTTGAATTTTTGAAATATAGTTGAAATGAGCATGAGAAATGTTATTGAATCATCAGAACTAGTGGTGGATGTGTAATTGGATTTCAGATTCATGATTTGTGTTATGATCATGATTTGTGTTCATGATGAATTAGAAAGAAGAAAGAGTGATGAAGGTGAAGAAATAGTGATGGTGGTGTGAGAGGATGTTGAAGTAGAGGACATAATTGTCATTTAACAAGACTTTTTTATTTTTGTTTAATTTATAAATTGAAAAGACTACTTTGTCTTTCGAACAAAATGGTAGCTTATCATTGAAGTGAGGGTAAAATAGCCTTTTCATATTTATCAATAATTATATCACTTGAAATTTATACATCAAGGGCATTTTGGCCATTTAAAAAAAATTAACAATTTCTATCACGGAATTAGACTTAAGTGTCATGAAACGAAACTTCGGGGACCGAGAACAAAAAAATCAAACTTGGGATACTAACTCTGGAATGAGGTTTCGACGGGTGTACTGATCTGTAATTACCCCTAAAAGTAATCATGAGTTTGGTTTCAGTTCAGTGATGAGGTAGTTTTATGCTTATATTGTAGTCAACTCTTAAAGTTATCTACATGAAATTAACCCTAAATATAACTTCATACTTGTTTTTTTTGAATCCTCAACCAACAAAATTTACACTTAAAATTTTCATTAAAGTAGATCCATCAAATGATAAGATAAATAAACTAGTATACTAAAAATGCACTAAAACACAAGCATATACCACAGTACCAAGGTTTAGTATACCAAGAATCATCAAAGCCAAGCTAAAGGATAGTTAACAAACTTATCCATCCACAACAAACATCCGGATAATTATTTCACAGAAGTAACAACTTCATCTCTTGTAAAATAAAGCAGCTGACAATGGGGAAAGCAAAGCTGTAAATTGCTGCTGCAGCAAGCAAAGATGTTTATATTGCCATCGAGTCACCAAAATTCCGCATAAGTAAAATTGATCCTGCAAAAAGTCCGACAGCGCGCAACAGTTTCTGCAACACAAAGAACAAGGTGTTGGAACTTTAGACTCCTTTTGACAATGATTTATCAAACAAACTTAATATTATGACAAATAATACTCCTTGAAAACAAAATGTAAATCACTGGCAAATGGTACTTATGGCTATACTCATGTCAGGGTGAAAGCCATTGTTTTGGATGAAGATTATGATTAACAATACTGCATTAAAAATATAAGCTTTACTCTAGACACACTAATCATTGGTAAACTAATAAACTGTACTATTTGGAGAAGATCATTCATTATAAGTCAATTACAACTACAACACGTGTACTGCAATAGAATAATCTTGAAATCAAAGTAAGGTCTTTAATGTCACAAACACCAATAGAAATGCAATGCACGTGTAAACAACCACAAACAATATAATTGAAGCACTTGTGTTTTTATGGCATTCAAAGACTAATTGTATGTGTGATGATAGTGCTCCCCTCTTCTATGAATCAGGTAACCACTACTTAACATTTTAGATATCACCTTCCCCAATGAATCAGCTTATCAAATACACACTCAAACAACTAGAGTTAAATTCCTTTCTAATACAAAATAAATAGAAACGAAACAACCCACAATGTTCGATCTCAACACTTGATTAAACACCATATCCACAGTGATAAACAAATTCTTAAACACCCATTAGGAGGGAACCGCAACAAGCAGCCAAAGGCTCAACAGTACAGTTTACGACCCTCAAATACAAGAGGGCGTGCTTAAGTACCATTCATAAGAAAGTTGGCGAGTATAATAACCTTTGAATTGAGTACTCAACAAGCTTTGATGAAGATGGAAAGTCTTCCTCTTCCCAAGCGGAAAGTTTTGGAATGCACACCACCGAACCGCATATTAATCACAATTGATTGGTCAATGGCCCATGGGCAAGTATAATGAATCAAACGCAAAACAAATGCACTTTTTAAAAGTCATATTTACATCTGACTTTACAGTTTTATATTTTTTCTAGAAATCTGTCAATTAAAGAAAAGCGGCCTTTTACAAAGTTTATTGGGATAATTGCACATATATACACCTGAATAACCTTGATTTGCAATTAACTAACCCTAACTATTATTTGTTACTTTCTAATCACCTAACTTACATTTTTGTTGTAAGCCACTCAACTTTATTACAAAAAGGCAAAAATGTCCTCCATTAACTCTCTAATTTTCAAGTTTATGCCACTCTAGCCCTAAAACCATCACCACCACTTTTTGGCAAATATGTTATTTTCACTCGAACACAACACTAATGTTAATTTTCTAATGGTCTCCTCGTCTATTTCACTTTTCTCTTTTCAAGTCTCTAAATAATATCCCCCATCTTCAATTTGAAACCTCAAATGGTAAGAATGTCTTTGCATAGTCTTTTTTGACCTCTTCTTCAACTTCTGTACATGCAAATAACTTTGCCACTTCTAATCTCTCGTATCATCTATAGAGCACAATTATAAGGAAATTTAACAATGAATGAAACGATCAAGACATTTTCCATATAATGTTGGGGATGTCAACATGAATCTGTTGGCAAACCTCATTGTACTGTATTACGAAGATGCCTCATGTGGGGTTTTTTAAACTTGCTTGCATAATTTCTATTATGCAATGATATAGTGCATAATAATGTAGGGCTTAAATTGTAATTAAGCAAATGCTTCTCTGGTGTTTTGGTGCTTAAATTGTAATTGCATAAGTTCTATTGTGCAATGATATAATGCTGTATTACGAAGATACCTCACTGGTGTTTTGGTAGTTCGGGCAAATACACACGTAAATGTTCACCATAGCATGAAGAATGTTAAGCTATAGCAGGTGCTTAAATTAGTGGTTCTGCTATTTATATTAGTATTTCATTTTCCAGTGAAGGGCATTTTCACATTTCTAATAAAATTGAGTAATCTGCAACAAAAAGATAAGATGGGTGATTGGAAAATTACAAATGATAGTTGAAATGTTGAATATTTAAGTGCAACTGAGTCATATTTAGGTGTATATATGTGCAACTATCCCAAGTTTATTTTATTAAAAATATTCTAAAAACGAATCAATATGAAGCAGCAATTCAGTAAATCAATACACTTTCATACCAGAAACACTAATGATTCAAAGGTAAAAATAATTGACGAAAATACCACAAATTGAATTCTTATATATATATATATATATATATATAATAATCTCTGTTTCTTCCTCAATCTTATAGTCTCGGCAAGAGACACATCAAATCGCCGATTATAAATTTCATTCCATAACTCAGAACAGTTGAATTGAACCATTGAAGATGAAAACAGTGGCTTAAGTAAGCATTAGAGGAATCAGCGAGAAAGAAGAAGAACACGAGACAAATAAACGATTGAATAAAGGCTTCATTAAGAAGGGAGAAACACCTTATTGTTTGCCCAGTTTTGTTCATCTTGAATCTGAGAGTTAACAAAGGCTTTGAACTTGTCGACTGAGATCGCCATTGACGTTGAGCTTGCTAGGGTTTTAGGTCAAGCTTTTATCCTTGTCCGTATATAAGTGCTCATTTGTCATTGGCCCTTCCCTCAAATAGGGTTATTACTCAGTCAGATAAGAAAAACTCAATAATCTGGCAATCATAAGTTATCTGAGTTTAACAGTTAAATATTGGGTATTTCCTCATAACTTAAGTTTTCCACATTTTCATTTTACTAAGTTGAATTATTTTAAGTGTCACTCCAATACGTAAAACTATTTTTATATGTTATTTAAACTTAACACCGTTAATGAAGAAATTTCATAAGTTTTATTTAATAAATTTCATGCAGCAGAAACAAAATTTAACCATAGATTCATTAGCTTAGATCTTCATGCATATTAATTTTCAGCAATTAAACACGAATAGGATTTTACCTTTGGTTATGTTAAAGATGCTTTAGTGATTAAACTAGACACTTTGGTAATTCCGAATCTAAAAAGCAAAACCAAAAGGATGTGCTCTCTATCAAGTCCGTATAAGCGACGCGATGATCTCGGGATCAAGACTTTCAAGAAAGGTTTACTAATTCTTGCTTGCAGGAGGCAAAAAGAGAAGATGAGAGATAGATGAGGGGAGCCGGCCGAATTAGGGTTAGAGGGAGAGAGGGGGATCGAATTTAGGTATATATAATTATATTTCTTAATTCAATCCTTTGGATTAATTTTAATTATAATTAAAACTAATAAACCATAAAAGGGCTCACGCTAATCAGTTAAGCTCATTTTATTAAATCTTGTAAAACCCAATAAGACTTAGAATTATAACTAAATGACTTAATTAAATTAACCCATAATTCACATAGACCAATTTCCATAACCGTTCGGTTTACAACCTAGACCGCAAATTGTCCAATTCGTTCCGGTTTAGTCTAGATCGTTCCAGTCTATCTAAAATAGGAAAGTGAATTTTTCTCAATTCTCATATATCTCATATTTTGGACTTTCGAAGTCCCTTTTTCCATACTCATCGCTTTAACCGTGTGACCCTCTAGGATCACGACACGTTGGCATATCGGCGCAAAATTATCATTCTACCCTTTTCATCATAAGTGGACTCTAGTAAAACATTATGATTACCCAACGTTCGTGATTATCGATGATCCGATTTAACCTCATATCGTCCGTGTCACTATCCATTTATCACTAGATATCCAAATTGATCATAAGGCATAGAGTCGTCATCCTTATTTAATCAATCACCGTTTCTTGATCTGTGAGATGACTGAATCCTGATACCGTGTATCATTAGCATGGCCATGCATTTCCTTTCAGTCATTCTCATCAATTGGCCCAAACAGATATTTTTCTCATGTCAGAGCATGAGTAATAAATCTCTTAGCCGTCTTTCGCGTTCACTCATGTAATCCATAACTGAGCCAATCAGAACTCTTATGATTACCCTTTTACAGATAACGTTAGGCAATGTCAAAATCAACTACTAATTACATAGTAACTGTTAGAGCTAGTGGCCTTGTCCAAGTCTTTTCTATATAATCTTCTTCTGTTAAGCAATGAAAGACATTTCATTATTATTGTGTTGTAATAATGAGTCAAGCGATAATTTCATCTAAATCCATTGAGTGTGTCATCAATAATAATAGAAACTTTAGATACTATGAAATTATGCTTGACGAATCCCTAATCGAATACTTATCCATAAGTGATTTGCGTGAGGATGACTTAAGATTAAGTTCTGCTGATCTAGGTAATGGGATTACCAAAGTCATATCATGGATATCGTCTGGAAAATGGTATTGGAGACCCGACTTCGAGTATGACGCATAGATTAAGTCACCATCGCATACTCAGTCGTCGTGTGATCATTGGCTTCAGACCTTGGAGCGAGTGGCTCACATGCACGTCACTCCATTAGTTTGACATGTCCTAACGCTGCATGTATCAGGGTAGTCGCATCGTTGGCTCTTGGATGGACTGTAGTGGGAGCGCACATTGCGTCCGAAGGGATTTGTTTCCCCACGGTGAGACGTGGTGAATGGTATAGTTCTGGGCCCCTTGATGAGCATGAATGAGGAAGTGTGCGGCCACACCAGATACGTCTCAGTCATCTCTAGATCAAGGAACTCGATCGAATCGATGATGATGGTGGCTCTATGTCTCATTTCGATCGCCTTAAAGCACACAAATGGTTAGTGATACAGATGACAGAGAGGAGATATCGAACCGATCGATACCTCATAGACATTGGATAATCACTACGTCTTACTAGAGGTCACTAGTGATGAATTAGGTCAAATGATATTTCACGCCGATCTGCCAATGGGTCACGGGTCTACAGGGTCATTCGCTAGTGGCAAGAACCAAAGCATCTCGATAGGACTCAAGAGGTCCAAAATGGGTGGATAGAAATGTAACCAACATATGAGTGGCAATCGACACCTTGTGGTGATGATCAGTGTCGATCGACACCTTGGTGGTGTCGATCGGTCCGTCGACACATGGGGGTGTCAATCGACACCTCTGTTCTCAGAGGTGTGTAGATCGACACCCTACCCAGACACCATGAGCAAGAACCGAAGCAACTCGATGGGACTTAAGAGGTCCAAGGGATATGGATGGAATAGGAATGTTGTCCACATGTGGGTTGTCGATCAACACACGTCACGTGTGGGGTGTCGACCGGCACCTTGGTTATGTCGATCGGCACCTGTATCTGACGGGCTCAAAGCCCTAGGCCTCACCTAAAGCCTATAAATATAGGCAATTGGGTGAGAGCCTCCTAAGCCAAAAGGCAACATTAGCTATTCACTATATTCTCTCTAGTTTTTCGATTGAGGACTAGAGAAATCGAGAGAGAGGAAGGTTTCGCCTTCAAACTCCTGTGTGTGTGTGCTCGTAGAGGACGGGTGCGAGGACGCGTCTTCTATTCGGATCGATTCATGCTTCAAGAGGTAGATACTTCGATCTATCTCTTCTAATGATTCATCTAGAGCATGCAATAGATCCTTGCAAGGGATTCCTTGTTAGATTATTGTTTTTCCGCTGCGCCTAGAACTCGAGAATCCCCAAAAGTAACTACAAAGTCTCCTTGGTCTAAGGATACTTTGACAAACTACGATATATGAGTATGCTCATGACAACATCTATGCTACATACTCACCATCGGGTCGTCTAATATCATTCCCTGAATGTTATCCATGATTTAACTCCGGCACTTGCCTTGCCATGATAAGTAGAGGGTGATCATATAGAGTTATCCTCATACTTGTCGCTTTTGATGAAGCATTCATGACCAGTGACTCATTAAATGTGATTCTTTCTGATCTACAGTTCTACTATTATTGATGACACACATAATGACATAAATCGAATCTCATTCAATATATTACAACACATTAGTAATACAATGCCTTTTTATTTATTCTGAATGATGATAAAACAATACATTGTAGATGATTTATTCCACGGGGCTAGGGCACAACTCCAACAGTTAAAATAGATGTAAAATAAACTATTTAATTTTCAAATTTTATTAAATGTCGAAAATACCCCTGTATTTAAAAAATTAAAAAAATAAAAAATATTATTTTGTTAACTTTTAAAAAAAAATTTGGAACAAATAATAAAAACTGATTGGAATATTATTATTTTTTAACAATATATATTTAAAATAAAAAACGTTGTTCAAATTTGTTTTTTTTTTATTTCGAAAAACTTTTTTCTAAAAAGTAATAATATTGAAATCGGTTTTTAATTATTTGTTTCCTAAAAAAATATTTTTTTAAGGATATTTTTTAGATTAATTTTAAAATTCTAATACAAGGGTAATATGAACATTTCATATCAAAATTAACTCTGTTAGAAACGGTGACACTTAAAGAAAAACTTCACCGTATTGAAGTGACATTTAAAAAGTTCATCATAGTGATCAAGAATTATCCCTTAAATTTTAGATTCCAATTTACAATAAGGGAAAAAGACACTTTTGTGCACCTAAATATACATTTTTGACACTTTCATACCCTAACTCTTTTTTTTTTTTCTCTTTTTTCTATACCTGAATTTCATTTTGGGACAATTTTCTTCAGAAATTTCAAAATGCCGAAACTACCCCTGAGTTGAGTCGGTGGCGGAGCCGTTGGAGAAGCGGAGGCAGGTGTGAGCGGAGGATGGTTCTGGGCGGGTTAGGGTTCCGGCGAGGACGACGGAGTGGTGGAGAGGGTTTGGGTGTGGGGTTCGAGGAGGAGGTGGCCAGAGGATTCCATGGATTGGTCGCCGGAGGAGGTCGGCGACGGCGGCGACAGAGTGCGAAAAGAAGATGACTTCAAGGTTGAGGGAGACCATGAGGACGAGTATGCCGACGGGGAGGGGGCGGCGGAGGAGGAGAGGACAGAGAAATGGAGAAAGGAGAGAGGGTGGCATTCAATTGAGAATTTGATGAATAATTGAGGGTAATTTTGTCTTTTTACACTCTTTAGAAATTGGGCCGGTTATCTCCATTAGACCAGATTTAATTTTGGTTCAATTCAGGGATAATTTCGGTATTTTTAAAATTTTAAGGATAAGTTGTCCAAAATAAAATTCAGGTAAGGAAAAAAGAAAAAAAAATTAGGGTATGAAAGTGTCAAAAGTGTATATTTAGGTGCACAAAAATGTCCTTTTCCCTAACAATAATAGTCAAGTTTACATCAAGTTCAAGATTAAGCTCAAATAATAAAGACCCAAGCTTGAATATGAATAAGGGGTAATTACATATCAGTACACCCGTTGAAACTTCATTCAAGAATAAGAAATTTTTTTTTTCGATCCCCGAAGTTTAAAAAGTTAACACTTAGGTCGATTTTTTGACAGAAACTATTAGTTTTTTTAATACCCAAAATGTCTCTGAGTGGGTGTAATTTATAAATGGGTAAACTATTCTATAAAGTTTAAATGACTATTTTACCCTTAGTTAAAATACAAAAATTAACACATTGTTAGGGTATGTTTATCTTTTCAGATAACACAATAAAAAGTATTTAAATTAAAAATTTCTTGTGAAGTGACTCTTTTGCCCTCGTCCTGAACCTCTTCCCCTCTATCCTCTTTACAGTGAGTGCTGGTCCTATCCCAAATCCACACAGTAACCCAAACCTAAAATAGGATTGAATCGTTAAAATCCTTAATTAAAAATATTTGATTCACGATAAACCTCTTCTAAAATCCTTATTTGGATTGAATCGAATTGTTTACCAAAATCCCAAACTGGAACTGAATAGTCGAAGAGTGAAGGAGGCGGAGTCGTCGAGGAGGTGGCCTCGATTATCGCCGCCTCGGCGAGCACGAGAAGCCACCGTACCATCTCGCCGACAGAGAGAAGGGTTCATCGGCGTTTCAGTCGGATTACAGGTATGCGGCAACTGATGGAGGTCGTGCTACTTTAACGCGGGGTTCTCTCGATTTGGGTTCTCTCGATCTCGATCTAGGTTCGCTCGATTTGGGTCATGCAACGCCTCCCACCCGTGATGTTGCCGAGTCTGGCCATGTTTGTTCGATCGATATGGGTTCACTCGGTCGTTGGAGCCACCGCCGCTTGATCACTTTAGAGCCACTTGATCTGGGTTGTTGAAGCCACCGCAACCGAACTCTCTTCCGACAACTTCCTCCTTGGCGAAGGCGACTTCCGCTTCAGATTCGCCGACGACATCGGAGGCCGAAGTTTCACCAGAGAACGGTGAATCCATGTGGGTGTTCATCAAAATTTTCCAAATCCTGCAAAATAGGTGTTCATCGATTGATTGTTCTATTTCTCTATGTATTTTCTGAAAGTTGGTACACATTAGAGTAACAAATCACTTAATTTAGTAACATAAATAAACTTTGATTCAACGATTGAGAAAAATTAACTTGATTCACGAAGAAGAAAAAGATTGAATTTGACGGTGGAGAGCCGAGAGTGAGAGAAGGTTAAAGAGAGAGGGCGTATTGGCCATTTCACAAAATATTTTTAAACTTATTTTTATTTTTATTTAAAATGACTAATATACCCTTACATCATAAGCTTATATTTTTTATCATTTGATGGTAAACTTGTCATTTTCCATTTACCAATTAATTATACAATCGATAATTACATAAAAGGGCAATTTGGACATTTTACAAAGAACATCAGTTAAATTTAACGGAATTTGACTTAAGTTTAACAAAATAAAACTTCGAGATCGAGAAAAAAATTTCAAATTTGGGAGACTGATCATGAAATGAGGTTTCGACGATTGTACTGATATGTAATTACACCTTCATTTTATTATAATAAAAATATAATTTTAACTTGAATTTAAAAAAAGTGAATTTAAATATTCTTTCCAGGCAAGTGAAGATAAATCTAATTTAATCTACTTTTAAGGAAGACATGTCTAGGAAAATCCTCAAGTTGTCATGTGTCAACCTATTTGAAGAGATTTCTATCCACCGTATCTTATAAAAGTTGTGATTATTTATTTATTTATATAGTTTATTGTAGTATACTAATACAACTAAAACTCAATTAAAAATTCTGATTTTTTTTAATTCAATAATTTATTGTAATATACTAATACATTTCAAACTCAATTAAAAATTAAAACACTAATATATCGTAGTATCCTAATACGTTTCAAACTTAATTCAATTTATTGTAGTATACTAATACAACTAAAACTCAATAAAATTTCTGATTTTTTTAGTTTAACGATTTATCCTAGTATACTAGTACATTTCAAACTCAATTAAAAATTAATAACAAACAAATTTAATATTAATTAAAATTTTGTTGGATTACAATTCCTTTTCTAGAACTAATTTGAATAGATTTTAATCACGTGTCTTTATATAAGATATGATTCATTAACCAAATAAATCGATATTTGTCCCATTCATTAGATTTCGATTAATTTTTTGATATGTTTGGTTATGCAATATTCTAATCCGCCGTATTGATTTTCAGGGAACGAATGATGGATTAAAGAAGAAATATTGATGAAGTTGAGTACTTCAGACTGATTCAGCAACAAAATAAAGATCGACAGTGATGACAAGAAAGTGAATTATTTGGTAATTTTCAATATAAGATACTAAATTTTTGTGAATCTTGACGTGATTTGTGTTTTAAAGCTGATTTTTCATGTTATTAAGGAAAGAAATATTAGTTAAGAGACAATCAATTGAGTTTAAGAAACCAAGATATTGACATGTATATTAATTACTTTTATACAAATATTTGTTTATCATCAACTAATTTTTTATTCCTTGATATCTTGGAATCCGCTAGACTTATTCAATAATTTATTTGAATTGTTCATTATGTTGTTATTGATATTTATTTTAATTTATTGTTTTCTTTTTTTTGCAATTTATTTTATTTAATTTGTAATAGTTCACTTTAAAAAAAATAAATTTGAGCATATTGAACAATTTTAATTATTCAATAATATTTTATAAATAATACCGTACATCGCGCGGAGCTACAACCTAGTTATAGTAATGTCAAAATGTATACAAGAAATTCATAAATTTTTATTTCATCTCAATACCCTAATTTAGTCCACCTTTAATTCTATTTTATTTTAATATAAGAGAACAAATGTCTCTTTAATTTTAAAAAATTCAAATAATGTAGGGAGTATTTTTTTCTCCCTACAATAACTTTTTTAGCTATTGTGGGGAGTTCTATTGAATATATTCTTATTGACTAATGATTGATTTATA
Organism: Geranium rotundifolium; assembly: GCA_963920655.1. Classification (NCBI taxonomy): domain Eukaryota; kingdom Viridiplantae; phylum Streptophyta; class Magnoliopsida; order Geraniales; family Geraniaceae; genus Geranium; species Geranium rotundifolium. Next base: position 15,495,986 of record OY987321.1, read on the forward strand.
TTACTGTATATATACCTAAATTTGTAGGTAGATAAGTTTAACGGACAGTGCTCGTCTTCCACCTTTACTTGGTTATATGTCCATATATTTGCATAGAATTAAAGCCTCTCCTCTATTGCGTGATTGAAATGATCAGACATTTTCAATGCTTGAAATTTAATCACCATCACGTTCTGACGCAACAAGTTTGTGTGAGTAAACGTGGTTGATAGGCAGCACAAAAAGTTTCGATTAAGAAATTTAGTGCAAATTTAAAAATTTGTAAGAAAAGTAATTTGTTATAATAAAAGTCAATTATACAATGAAAAGAAATGACTTCTTAAATAGAATTATCTTAACCTAAACCAAAATTAAAAAAGATAACCCTAAATAACCAAACCTAATTCAAAAATAAGAATAATATCAAAACATAACCCAACATAATCCAAAAAAGAGATTAACATCAAAGTATAATTAGCTCCAAAACCTAGTTAGAATATAGTGAAATATACTTAAAATTCGTAATTAATTAAAGCCTAAGTCTCAAAGACTTTTTGAGCATTTAAAAGTTCACCGGTTTTGACGGGTTCGGCATTACGTCTAACCCAACTCTAAACTTCTAATCCGTACAACTTCTTTAGCTACTTCCAAAGTAGCTAAATACTCAGCTTTCGTTTCGCAAATCGATGATGATGGTGGCTAGCCTGGAACCATTCCAGATTACAATGCCACCAATCATACATAACACACCTCCAGACTATGATCAACGATCATTCCTAGTCTGGCAACCTGCATCATTGTATCCTCAACGACTAACCTTTTATCTAAACCCTTGTCTGGTTGGAGAGTGTCCTAAGTGCTTCCAAAGTACTGGAGGATAATTTTCATTGCCATATGTTATTAGATTGATACTTACTGATACGTTCTAAGACTAACGAGATATCCTATGTCGCATGAGCCATGGCATGCGCGATCGATCCACTGTCCAAAGTACACGTGATCACATCAGCGCGTTCAGCTTATCAAGCGTCCTAGGAAACTTGAGTCTTGCTGAGTCTCATTCCATGTCACGTGGGCAAGAATCCTTTCTTGTATAGTGTATTGAACCCTCGTTTCTTTGTCTCCAAGACAATTGCACTCCCACTAGCCACCTTGTGTACACAAGAGTTCGACTTGTGGCATTGAACATTTCTTTGTCTCCAAGACAATTGCACTCCCACTAGCTATCTTGTATAGACAAGAGTCCAAATCTGAGAGATATACTATAACCCATAAATGGATTCTGCAGCTTACAATCTTTCCATCATTCTTCTCCAAGAAGAATATGAATTGATCTCAATTAGGATTGCTATCCATGCATGTCTTTTCCTTAAAACTTACTTGCAACGAATGGGTTTTACACCATCGGTTGCCTCAATCAAGTTCCAAACTTGGTTTCTTTACATGGATTACACCTTCTCTCTTATAACTCCCAACCAAAGCTCAGAGTTGGCGTTGTCCACGGTCTCTTGAAAGGTTGCTGGATTCTCGGTATCCAAAGGAAATGAGGGGATACTACTTCTACAAGCCTAGTGAGAATAAGATTTTATTGCTCAAAGTGGGGTGCTTTGGAAAGGTTTTTATTTCCAAAAGGTCAGTGGGAGTGTTGTGCATCTCGAAGAGATTCGGGAGGGTGCTGTACAACCTGAAGAAATTCAGGATCCACACTTTGACACTGTAGAAGTTAAGCTGATTGTAAAGGTAGAACCAGTTCCTGTAATTATACCTGACAGTCCAAGGCGGTCTGAGAGAACCAATCATTCACCCTTCATATTAGGTTTCCTAATAATTTAAGGTGATGATATGGTCGTTGTGGATCAGGATGATCCAACAACATTTAAAGAGGCCATGGACAGTCCCAACTCTAAGAGATGGCTGGAAGCCATAAAAGAAGAGACGCAATCCATGTCAAATCACCTAGTTAGTAACTTGGTGGAATCAACCGTGTGTGTAAAAGCCACTGTTAGATGATGAGTCTTTAAGGTCAAGACGGACATGGATGGTGAAATCAATCCATATTTTTTTTACCGAAAAATACTGAAAAGATTTGTAAGCTGCTAAAATCCATTTATGGATTGAAGCAGATTTTTCAGAGTTGGAGTCTTTGTCTTGACAAAGCTGTTGCAGAGTTTGGTTTTATTAAGGACGAAGATGAACCTTGTGTATGAAGAAGGCTAGTGGGAGTGTCCTGCTAGTATTGTATGTTGGAAACATACTGATAATTGGAAATCGTGTCCCAACATGTCAAGGCATGGTTAAGGAATTGTTTTGCAATTTATGACTTAGGGGATGATGTAAATGTTATGGGCATCAAGATCTTGAGAGATCGTTCCAAAAGAACTTCGGACCTAAGTCAAAGCACTAAAAGATAGGATGTCTGGACGAAATGGTGACCATATAGTTAGTATAATGGGTCGATCATATATGTTATGACATGAACAAGGCCATATGTTTTTCTTACCTTGGCCTGTACCTGTAAATGCTAGTCTAACCCTTGTGAGAAACACTAGAATGCAGTAGAAAAGATCCTCATGTACTTCTGTAGCACTGAGGATATCTTACTGCCGTGTTAAGGGTATAGATAAATAGTAAGTGGTTAGAATACGACGATGCTATTTTCCAGACTGATGATTTTAGATCATAGTCAGGTTATGTGTTTTGTTATTGAGTAGTGGCATTAACGAGCTGGAACGATTCCAGGCTAGCTACCATTACTAATTTTGCAAACGAAAGCTGAGTATTTAGTTGCCTCAGAATCAACTAAGTAGGTTGCATGGTTCAAAAGTTCGGAGCTAGGTTAGATGTAATGCCAAACCCATCTAAATCTAGTGAACTTCACTTGTGATAACACTAATGGCCATAGCATAGACTTATGAGCCAAGATCACGAAAGTCCAAACGAATACTCATCAGACATTTTCTCTATTGAGCCATGAGGAAGATCTGTAATGTTGCTACTGATGATAATACAGCCGACCCATTGACGAAGGTTTCCTCACAGCCTAAACATGTAGGACATGAAAATTCTATGGGGATAGACTGGAACTTAGATTGGAACTAGGGGTAAGTGGGAGACTGTAGGATTTGTTCCCTAGTTCAATACGAAGTAAGTTTGTAACAGTTTTATCATCGTATGCAACGAAATAAAATCGCGTTCATATTACTATTGTGCTGTAGTGATATATTATATGTGATTTGATCTATATCATTGAGTGTATCATCACTAATAGTAGAACTGTAGATTGTACGAATCACATGTAATGAGTCCCTGCTCATTAAGATTCGTAAGAAGTGACCAGTATGAGGATGACTCCATATGATCACGTTCTACTGATCATTGACAATGGGATTGCCGGAGTCAGATCATAGATATCATTTGGGAAATGATATTGGACGACCCGACCTGAATATGCGACATAGATCCAGTCATGTAGATATTCAGTTGTCGTGGCTTGTCATTGTATCCTTAGACCAAGGGGTCTTTGTGATCGCTATGTAGTCAACATCCGAGATTTGACATACGCCTAACGTTATCTGTAACAGGATTTCCATAACGGCTATGATTGGCTCGGGGACGAGTTTCATGAGTGATACGAAAGACGGCTAAGGGATTTATCCCTCATACTCCGGTATGGGAATGATATTCGTTTAGGCAACTTGATGAGTATGACTGAAAGGAAACGCATGGCCATGCGCAAGATACGGGGTATCATTTTTCAGTGATTGATTTAATAAGGGTGACGACTCTATACCTTATGATCAATTAGGATATCTAGCGATAAAAAGATAATGATATAGATGACATATGGTTAAGTCGAATCAACTGATATTCATGCTCGTTGGGTAATCATAACGTCTTGCTAGAGGCCACTTATGATGGATAAGTTGAAATGGAATTTCAAGCCTATCTGCCAACCGAGACATGAGCCTACAGGGTCACACACAAAAGGCACGACCCGAAGCGTGTGGAAGCATATGGGTGGAAGGAGAGAAAATGCAAGATCCAAGGACCGTGGCGAAACCATGGATAGTCCGTGGCGGTTGATAGGTTCTCCGTGGCTAGGTTGACCACGGGACCGTGTCCAAGCAATTGGCCACGGACCCGTGGCCGAACCAAGGAATTGGCCACAGACCGTGGCGCCTTTAAAAGGGCCACGGTGTGGCTAAAATTAGCCACGGCCCCATGGTGGGGTCCGTGGAGAATCAGAACGCTACAGTTGCACAGATCGTGGAACCGCCATTTCAGCAATCGTGCAACCGAACCTGATCCATTATTAAGACTCCTTTCTTTTTGGGAGAGGACGACGATTTTATCACAATTAGTTTTTTTCTCCACACCCAGAACTCACAGAGAGAGGAACAAAATTCTAGCAGGTTTAATTCTTCAGTGTTTCGAAGTAAGGCGTGTCTGTGTGGATACAAGTAGAAGGGTGGGTAACGCCTTCAACAGGTTGATTTCGAAATCCCATGTTACGTTATTTTCTAGTAAATTGCATGATCTAGGACGGAATTATTGTTATGGTTTAATTGTTCTTTGCTTCCGCTGCATGATTTGGACCCCATAATTCCCAACACCTTGATTCACGCAATTGAAGTGAATGAAGGCTCACCACTCCAATCGGGCTATGTAGGTAGGAAACCGGCTCAACCGAAGGTCGCCCGCGGAGGCAACCACGGTGGCTCGTGAGGGCTGCCGAGGTCGCCCGCGGGGCTGACCGTGGTCGGCCACGGGAACGACCATGGTAGCCCGCGAGGGCAGCCATGGTCGCCCCTAGGGCAGACCTTGGTCGCCCACGAGGCAACCATGGAAGCCCTCACGGGCTGCCATGGTCGCCCGCGAGGGCTGCCATGGTCGCCCATAGGCGACCTCGTCGGCCCATGGTGCTGACCATGGTCTGCCCTAGGGCATTCCATGGTCCACCACGGGACTCGACCTGGTCGGCCATGGCTAAGCCATGGCTAACCCCGAAAACCAAAAAAAATAATTAATTTTCGAATTTTCAAAATTAATCAAATCTGAAATTTTTTTTTGATTTACATGCATGCTAATGATGAAGAACACATATAAACATAAAAAAAATCAGATTTAAACATACACAAATAAACATAATAACCATGCTCTGATACCACTGAAAGAGATCACCACGGGTTCCAAAGATTGAAAATCATGCAGCGGACAATATGTAACCGTGGTGATCGATAAAAATCTGAAACTTAATGTTATTTGCACATGTTATAAACATAATTAAAACTGATATTTACCTCTTGAAATCGACAAGAACACAAGCGTAGTGTCCTCTCTATCAAGTCCACACAAGCACACAACCGAAATGGTTTTTCTCTCTAATTTTTGCTAGAAAATCAAAAGGAAAACTTGAGCAATAATGGTGGTTGAGAGGAGAGAGTGGGTTCGGCAATGAGGGAGAGAGAGAGGGAGTTGGTTGCTGAAAAATTCCAAGGATAAGATAATATATGATTATGTGATTTTTAATTTGAAATTAAAATTGAATTTCAAAATAAAAATTACATTATCCATCCTTTTAATCCTTCTTATTTGCATTTAGCCCCTCTCTTATCTTGAACCCTAAATGGGCTTTAAGCCCATTTAACTAAAACCCAAATTAAACCCATTAACTTGAGTTCTAATTTCGGTTTAGTCAAAACGGCTCAATTTTCTCGAATTGATTTCTTCAGCCGTCTGGTTAAAACCTTAGGCCAGAAAACTACCGAATCGTTCTCAAATCTCATCCATAATTATTGTCATGTATTGTGCTTAATGCGTGTGACCCTCTAGGCTCACGAATAATTGGCAGACTGGTAAAATTACCATTTTATCCTTTCCATCATAAGTGGCCTCTAGCAAGACATTATGATTATCCAATATTCGTGATTATCGATTATTCGACTTAACCTGTTATCGTACATGTCACTGTCCTTTTATCAAACCGATATCCAGATTGATCAATAGGCATAGAACGGTCATCCTAATTTATCAATCACTGTTTCTTGATATCTGAGATGACTGAAAACTGATACTAAGGTATCACCTGCATGGCCATGCTATTTCTTCAGTCATACTCATCAAGTGGCCTAAACGGATATCTTTCTCATACCGAAGTATGAGTGATAAATCCCTCAGACGCCTTTCGAGTTCACTAGTGCAATAAATGCCAAAGCCAATTGAAGCCGTTATAGCTACCCTTTTACAGATAACGTTAGACTAGGTCAAACTTAGGTATTTGTTACATAGTGTACACAAAGGCTCCTCGGTCTTAGGATATAATGACAAGTTACGATATGTGAGTATCTCATGACCGGATCTATGCAGCATACTCACAATCGGGTTGTCCGATATCATCGACTTGATGATATCTATGATATAACTCCGGCACATCTTTGCCATGATCAGTAGAGCGTGATCACAAGGAGTTAGTCTCATACTGATCGCTTCAGAAGAAGCTTAGCTGATCAGGGACTCTATCGAATGCAACTCTTTCTGATCTATAGTTCTACTATAAGTGATTATACACATTATGACATAAATCAAATCACATTAGATATATTACTACAACACGTTAGTAATATTATGCTTTTTATTATGTAGAATAATGATGTCCGTTACAATATAGATTGAGGAATTATTTTGGACTAGGGCATAAACCTAACAGTAGGAGAAGCATGGCAAGAGAGTAGAGATTTTGAAATTCCTACCTCTCTAGCAAGATAGTGAACAAGAAGGTGTAGAGAATCAACAGGATCGTCTCTAAGCTATCCCCGCAAGTCTAGCACTCCATAGGTAATCCATGCGAGCTGGGAGGTATGTAATACCAATCTCCAAATGCCTCCTAGAACAAGTTGGAGATTCCCAAGCAATTTTGGCAGAGGTTCCCTAAGGTTTTTAAGATGCCCAAAAACAAGAGGGAAGGGCCTCTATTTATAGGGAATGAGAGGCTCTTGGGATCCTTCTAGCAATTGGGAAAAACTACAAGAAAGTCTCTAAAAAGGAGGGGGGACCACAACCATGTGCCCAAAAGCAAGAGGGGGACCACATTCCCAAAGGCGGGGGTGGGGGGGGGGGGGGGGGGGGGGGCACACCCTAGGGCCGGCTCCCTCATAAGAGAGGGAACCCTAGGTGTGGTTTGGGCCCCTAATGGGCCAGACCGGCCCAATTTTGGGCCCGTGGCCCAAGGCCTCCCTTTTCTACTCTTCTGCCCTTTTCCATAATTGCCTCGAGTCCTAACCCATTGCGTGTGACCCTATAGGCTCATGTCTCATTGGCGGATCGGCGTGAAGTCCAACTTCACCCATCTATTATAAGTGGTCTCTAGCAAGACATTATAATTAC
>OY987321.1:15503547-15679313 GCA_963920655.1 Geranium rotundifolium
AGACCGAGCCAAAACATATTTCCTTAACCATCTGGTTTAAAACCTAGGCCGGAAATCATCTAATTTTCTTCAGTTTAACATAAATCGAAAAGCGAATTTTCCGGATTCTAATACTTCTCGTATACTGACTTTACAAATCCTTTTTTTTCTATATACCTTGCTTAAAGTGTGTGACCCTCTAGACTCATGACCCGTTGGCATACTGGCAAAATTACCATTTTGCCCTTTCCATCATAAATGGCCTCTAGCAAGACATTATGATTACTCAATGTCCATGAGTATCAATGATTCGATTTAACCTCTTATCGACCATGACACTATCCCTTTATCACTGGATATCTTGATTGATCGTAAGGCATATAACTGTCATCTTTATTTAATCAATCAATGTTTCTTGATATCTGAGACGACTGAAACCTGATATTAAGTATCACCTGCATGACCATGCAATTTCTTTCAGTCATACTCATCAAGTGGCCTAAACGAATATAATTCTCATACCGGAGTATGAGGGATAAATCATTTAACCGTATTTTGAGTTCACTCATGTAATTTATAACTGAACCAATCAGAGCCCTTATAACTACCCTTTTACATATAGCATTAGACTAAGTCAAACTCAGATACTTATTACATGGTGATCACAAAGACTCCTCGGTCTAAAGATACAATGACAAACTACGATATTTTAGTATGCTCATGACAACATCTATGCAACATCCTCATCATCGGGTCGTCCAATATCATTATCCGAATGATATCTATGATCTAACTCCGGCATTACCCTTTCCATGATTAGTAGAGCGTGATCATAAAGAGTTATCCTCATACTGGTCGCTTCTAATGAAGCTTAACTGACCAGGAACACTTTAAATATGATTCGTTAAGATATGCAGTTCTACTATTAGTGATGACACACATAATGATACAGATCAAACCATATTTAATATATTACTACAACACATTAGTAATATAATAGCAATTTATTTATTCGAAAGATGATAAAACATTACAACTGTAGATTACTTTTACATTGGACTAGGGCTCAACTCCAACAGTTATCCCTTTGTCTCAGATATCAAGATTAATCATAATGCATAAAGTCGTCATCCTTATCTAATCAATCGATGTTTCTTGATCTCCGAGATGACTGAGAAATGATACATGTTATCAATAGCATGATCATGCATTTCCCCTCAGTCCATCTTATCAAGCGGCCTGAATGGATACCATTTTCATACCCTCGTATGAGCGACAAATCCTTTGGTTGTCCTTTGCACTCCTCGTACAGTCCCTCCCCGAGCCAATAATATTTGTTATGGCTAACCAATTACGGACTAGCGTTGGGCGTACGTCAAAATCGGTTGTTGACTGCACATACTATCGTATGAGCAACAAATCCTTTGGTTGTCCTTTGCACTCCTTGTACAGTTCCTCCCCGAGCCAATTATATTCGTTATGGCTAACCAATTACAGACTAGAGTTGGGCGTACATCAAACTTGGTTGATGACTGCACAGTAGGGACGAAGACCCCTAGGTGCTTAGCATACATGTCATACCACGACAACTGAGCATGCTTATGACTGGATCTATGCCAGATACTCTAGTCGGGTCGTCCAATATCATCTCCCATATGAAATCTATGATTTGACTCCGACAATCCCATTGCTAATGATCCTTTGGAGCGTTATGGCCGCTATGGGCTTTGGCCCAAAGTGGAGGCACTGGATCGCTTCTTGTCTGGGATCCTCTGCTTCGGTCCTGTCAATGGCTCCCCCACGAGCCAGTTTGACATCAGGAGAGGAGTCAGACAGGGGTGCCCTTTATCCCCACTCTTGTTCATTATAGCTGAGGAGGGGCTACACCTCATTCTTCAGCGTGGAGAGGAGGCTGCCCTTTTTAGGGGGATTCGGGTGAGTGATGAGGAGAGAGTCTCACATCTTCAGTTTGCAGACGACACCCTCTTATTTTTTGAGCTTCGTTTGGTTTTACAGTATTTTGAGTGGGCGTCAGGCCTGAGGATCAACTTCGACAAGTCGGTCTTGTTGGGGTTGAATCTGGAGGAGGGTGGTGACAGACGCTTAGCTAGAGCTTTCGGTTGTGTGGTCGGATAGCTTCCTCTACCTTATTTGGGTTTCAGCTTGGGGGCAGATTACTGACGGGTGGTGACTTGGGAACCGATTGTGGCCAAGTTCAGGACCAGATTAGCCCTGTGGCAGGCGAGCACACTCTCTTTTGGAGGCCGGATCATGCTGATTAAGGCGGCTCTCTCGAGCTTGCCTATTTTTTACATGTCTCTCTTTCGGGCTCCAAGGACTACCACTGCTGTGATGGAGTCCATTATGAGGAGGTTTCTATGGAGAGGCAAAGGTGGACGCCGGGGGCTTGCGAAGGATACTGTAGGCCGACCAGACAGGGAGGTTTGGGCATCCGTCGCCTTCAGGATACTGTGTGCGAAATACAGATGGGATAGGTCGTCATGGGACTTTTCTTCGCTACCTTTCTCTGGTCACTCAGGGTCGAGGGCTTTGCGGGATATTCTTGGTCTCTCGTCTCATTAGGCTTTTCCTAGGATTTTTGGACCTGGGTGTGTCCGTTGGAGACTTGGAGATGGCAGACAGATCAGATTCTGGGACGACTGCTGGTTGGGAGATTTTTGCTTGCGAACCAAGTTTCACATATTATACAGACGTGTGAGCCACCCGGGCCATTCAGTTCACGATGCATGGGTTCTTGAGGGCTGGTCTATTCCTTTCCGTGGGGTGCTGCTAGCCAGAACAGGGTTGGAGTTTGTAGAGCTACTTACGGTACTTGGCACGGTCAGACTGACAGAGGGGATTCGTGACCAGATCTGGTGGACATCTGATAGGAGAGGATACACTGCGAGTAGGGGCTACCACATGTTGTTGGGGACAGATCAGGCAGTTCCGATAGACTGGCTTCGAGGCTGTGGGATACGCCAGTTCCCCCAAACTTCAGGAGTTTTGGGTGGCTGGTTCTTCAGGGTAGTTTATCGACTAGAGGCGCTCTTGCTTTTAGGGGGTCATCCCAATTGGTCATCGCATGTGTGCTCTGTGCGATAGAAGGGAGGAGACGACAGAGCACCTTATGCTCTCCTGCAGGTGGACTAGGAGATTCTGGAGAGAGATTCACAGATGGTGGGGTATCCATTTCCTTCCACTCAGACAGTTCATGATCTTTTCATGGGGTGGAGAGCCAGAGTCGCAGACAGAGGAGCGAGGAGGGCTTGGAGCAGACTCGTCACGATGGGTTTTTGGTACATCTGGGTCATCAGGAACGGCAGGATCTTCAGGGATGAGGAGCGATCACCTGGAGAGACCCTCAGACTACTTCAGATGCGGTCGTATACTCTGGTGTAGGCAGACGAGGGACGAGACATCCAGTCTTAGACGGGGGAGCGCACTTTAGCCGCCTGGTGCGCGAACCCGAGGTTGGTACTCCAGTCTATTCTTTCTTAGCTTCTCTCTTTTTGGGCCGTGTTTTTTTGGGGCTCTGTTTCTCCTTCTTTGTTTTGGGGCTCACTTTTCCCCTTTTTTGTTCCTTTGTACTTTACTCTTTCCATTTATATTATTCATTATAGCTGATAAAAAAAAAATGTATAGTTCTACTATCAGTGATGACACAGTCGATGATATACATCATATTACACTTAATTATTATCATAACACAATTATAATATATTAACGTTTTATTCATTGCAATGACGATAGAACATTTACACATAAACTGCATATTGGCTAGGGCACATATCCAACATATTACTCTTGACTTGCTTTCAATTATTTACAACGAATAAGAGAACCTCAAAATATACTAACCTTATACTACAGATATAGTAAAATAAGGTAAGTATCTCTACAATTTTTAATAAATATCTTAACAATATTCTAGGACATTACTTGGAGGCCAAATCGGACGAATCAAGTCTTGATTCCATCCTTGAGTGAATAATTTAAGGAATATCTTGTAGATATTCTTGATGAGGTGACCTTCCTTAGCCACCGAGTCTTGTAGTGCGGCTGGACGGGCCTTACGGAGAGGGAGGCTTGGCGGGCTGGCGTAGTTGGCTAGTAATGATCCTCTAGCCGGTCCAATAATACCTGACTGTCGCAGTTGGGATGGACAAGCGGTTGGTGGCCCGGTGGTTTGGTCTGGGTGGGTTGGTCGGAGCCGATCGTTGGGCTCGATGTGGATCACCAGGGAACCAGAGCTTTATTCGTAAGCTTCGATTAGAATTTAGGTTAGTCGAGGTTTCATCGAGCGGTTGAGGATAGAGAGCTCTAGCGCCGGACGAGATCGAGATGACAAGTTTTTGAGAAAACCTCGATTGTCTAAGGTTGTGAGAGCGTATAATTCTTGAACCGGGACGGAGAGAAGGCTCCACGAACTCGAATGATATTTCGTGAGTCACACATTGGTAGATGTTTGCGAAAAATCTCCACGGGGTGAGACATTGCTCAATTGGATTTGTATATGTTGGATGGTTAAATGTGAAAATAATGTATCTTGAAATTAGTTATATGTTTTTTTGGGTTAAGACAAGAGATGGGTTACACATATGCTTATTATTTTCTTGCTAAGAATTGAGAGTTGACATGAAATTTTCATATTTTTAATTAATTATGGATTTTAGGATTGAACTTGGTTGACAAAATATTTTAGTTTCGTTGAGATGATATATTGTGATGGTTGTTAGAAATAAACTTGATTGACAAAATATTTTAGTTTTGTTGAGATGATTCATTGCGATGGATGTTAGGAACGAGTTTGGTTGACAAAATATTTTAACTTTGTTGAGGTGATTCATTGCGATGGATGTTAGGAATGAACTTGGTTGACACAGGGCGGCCCTATACTTATAGGTGCCTAAAGTGGTAATTTAAATTAGAACTTTTGAAAACATCATAAATTCAATAATATGTTAATTTTATAACTATTAATATAAAGCATAATATCAACACAAATATGACGCCGATAAAAAAAACACAAATATGACTAATTGTTAAGAAATAATTCAAATTTCAATAAATACAAGAGATAATCTCACAAAAACTGCACTTGACTAGACATCTTTCTCATATAAATATAGTTGACTTATTTTTTCATCTAACAAGTGTGATGAGTATTTTTTTTTGCTCACATAGCTATACTTCCGTTAGTTGGTAGGTAACTTTAAGTGCAAAACACTAAAATACCTCTATTAGTCTTTCCATATCAGTATACCCGCCGAACATCATTATAGGATTAATCACTCAAGTTTGAAAAACATTTGTCGGTAACCCAAGTTTAAAAGGTTAACACATAACTCGTTTTTATGACGGAACTGTTAAAAAAATTAATACCCAAAATGCTCCTCACAATATAAATGGGATAATTATTTGATATATGTAAAAAGACTATTGTACCCTCAAATGAATAACCAATTAAACTAGAAGATTAAGGAAAAATTTATCTTTTCACATTTAACAAATAAAAAATTAAAATTATTATATGAAATGACCGGATTGCCTTCTCTCCTCTCAACCTCCCATCTCTCTCCTCTTAACCTCTCATCTCGATGAAGCGAATAATTTTGGTAGTGATTTTATAACTAAACTAAAACCTAGTGTCCTCATCAGTCCCGAAATCAAAATTTCTCACCACCTCTCTACAACTACAATTCTCTTGTAATTTTTATATTTTATATGTAATTGTATTTTAAAATCCAAGTAATAGGGAGGAGCATGAGGAGTCGGTACGGTGGTGGAGACCATCATCGTCGCTCTCATGGCCATCGCAAGCGACCAGACCATCCTTCTTCAACCCTAACCTACCTGACCAATCCTCCGCCGCGTAACTGCGAGTAACTTCCCTTCGTTCCCGTCCCATCTCGAAACCCTTAATTTGGCTCCCAAACTAAAAACCCTTTACTAGCTCATCGCCAACACCCCATCCCTCCTCCGCTGTCAATGGCCACGAATCAGTGTCCGCAGCCATGAACTGACATCGGTGGCCGCGAAGTGACGACCACCAGCCACGAATCGAAGTAGGCGGTCACGAACCAGAGGCTCTTCTGATCTGCTCTGACTTTGTTGCCTTCGTCTCCAGCGATTGTGGCTTGCTGGCGGCACATGGCGAGGAGGTGCTCTGGTCCAATATGGTGTCGAGGAAGGTTCGTCGGCGTTGATCTATGGAGGTCGTCGATGAGAGGCCACGAACCAGGAAGACAAGAGGTCGTCGACTAGGAAGAAGATGTCGATCTGTGCTTTTTTTCTTTTTCTTTTTTGTAATTTTTATTTATAATGTATATAGTTATATTATATAATTTTGATTATAGTATAATATAATATTTTTTAAAACTTAATATTTATTTATTTGAAAGAATTAAAATACCCTTACACTATAAGTTTAGATTATGATTCAAGTGAGGGGAAAATAGTATTTTCACATCGAATGATAATTATACAGAATAACGTTTCGGCGGGTATACTATATGTAATTACCTATTTCCAAAATGATGCCATTAGATTCACTCTCTCTCTCTCTCTCTCTCTCTCTCTCTCTCTCTCTCTCTCTCTCTCTCTCAATCATATCATATTGTTGACAAATTGATCCAAATACACAATCAAGGGATGTTTAAGTTTGAACCCGGTTCAGCTCCTCAATCTACACGCTCCTTATCGCCGAGACACACCTACTCAATCTACACGCTCCTTATCGCCGAGACACACCTACTAAAATGATTGAAACATGCCAGCGACCTCATCATTGGCGTCGTCAAATCATGAAACGGAAACCCCATCTGCCGTCCCAATAAGATAGTTTGAACCCGGTTCAACTCCTCAATCTACACACTCCTTATCGTCGAGACACACCTACTAAAATGGTTGAAACATGCCAGGGACCTCATCATTGGCGTCGTCAATTCATGAAACGGAAACCCCATTTGTCGTCCCAATAAGATTTGTCACTACACATCGAACACAAACCTGCAGTCCTCTCAGGCCACTGCTCCTCACCGTCCGACGAGGTGATAATCCTGTTTTGTCCACTCCTCCACCAAAGGAGCTCTGCTCAATTTACACAGATCTAGATTGCTCCGCCTAGGGATTCCACTATGTTCGAAGTGGGAAAGTTGTACTGTATAATACATGAGACTTTGAATGTGAAATTAATATAATCAGTCAAATGAGCCATTTCTAATTAGAATGTTACTTTTGGTAAATTGGAATCAATTTAGTTTTTATTTTATTTTTATAATTTGACATGTTCTTGGTTGAAATGGGGGCTTTGATAATCCCGAGAGATGGTGACGATGATATATACTTTTCTTTGAAAAATATGCACGATAAGGTTGTGGAGAGAAAGAATGGAACTGGTTGGGATGGGAGGGTTTTGAGATTTATAGACACAGTGTGACAATTACTAGCACATGATTTTTATAATTTTAAGACGAGCACAAAGAAAGAACATCGATGGAGACGTGGGGAGGACAACGAGCCACGTCAAAAAATAAGATTAGGACGCTTGCCAGTGAATAAGTGTGAACTTTCATATTTTTTATATTTGAATATAATTTTTAAATTAGAGGTAATTTTATCTTTTTAAACATATTTAAAATAAAACAAAAGGAATGTGTACATTTTAAAATTGAGTGTGATAAAAAAGGGACAGTAACGTGAATTTACTCTTGTTAAAATCCCACC
Organism: Geranium rotundifolium; assembly: GCA_963920655.1. Taxonomy (NCBI): domain Eukaryota; kingdom Viridiplantae; phylum Streptophyta; class Magnoliopsida; order Geraniales; family Geraniaceae; genus Geranium; species Geranium rotundifolium. The sequence goes on from OY987321.1 coordinate 15,511,255, forward strand.
CTTGATCGTAATATTTGGTAGGTGGCAAAAACAGGGAATAAGAAAGAGACACGCAGACAGCGCAATCACCACAACCCAGTAGGATCTGATCCTCAATAGAACCCATTCATTTCAAGAGAGAGAGAGAGCTAAGCAGCAGCAGCAGCAGAAGCAGTAGTAGAAGATGGAGGCTTATGGCAGCGCACATGTGTGTGGATTTGGAAGCAAACCCAGTTTCTGTTTTGTTGTCAAGTCGATGGCAGTCCAGAAATCTGGTGCTACAAAAACAGTGTCAAGAAAGGTGTGTGTTTATTCAGTTCAATTAAAGTATGCTTGTGTGTATGTAGTGTTAGAATGAGATTATATATATATGTGGTAGCAGAATGGAGGAGGAATAAAGCTGCTGACTCGGGTGGAGGAGCTGAAGCTGCTGACAAAGGCGGAGAAGGCGGGGCTGCTGTCGGCGGCGGAGAAGGCGGGGCTGTCCCTGTCGACCATAGAGAAGCTGGGGCTGCTCTCCAAAGCAGAGGAGCTGGGAGTGCTCTCGGCGGCCACCGATCCGGGCACCCCGGGGGCCCTCCTCACCCTCAGCCTGGCACTGCTGCTCGCAGGCCCCGCCGTCGTCTTCCTCGTCCCAGAGGACTCCATCTTCCAGGTCGCCCTCCAATCTCTCCTAGCCCTTGCTTGCGTTCTCGCTGCTCCTGCTGCCTTCGCCGCTTCTACTTTCGTATCCAACCTCCAGAAATCCAACTGATCATTTCACTGTAATAATTAGTAACACTATCACTTGCTTGCCTTTTCCCCACTATTTTGAAACAGACTTGGTTGCTGCTGCTTCCACATCATTCAACTTTAATCATGACAATTGCAATCTTAATGTAGATGCTATCTCACTATTTAATAACTCGACCATCCTACCTCTTGCTTTCTGACTTGTGTCACATTGCTGATCACCTCCCATTGCCCGCTTCCCCTTCCCCTTTAGATTAGAGGTAACAATTTCATCATCTTTCTCACACCAACTCTTCCATACACCTTCACGTGGAATGTTTCATCCCCTGCATCGTACTAGAAGAAGAGAAAGTCCTCGTGCTCCAACGAATGCTCTTGTGCGAGCCTCGCCCACCCTTGTCGGAAATACCAATTAATGCCGCTCTTCCCTGCAGAAACACAGACCAAGCTTCGAGGCCCGTCAAGCCTTGGACAGAAATCCAAATTGATTTGCAAAAGCAGGTGGAATGCGCTGCACAAAAGATAAGAGCATGTATCAATTTGCTTGCCTCTACCAGGGATAGATGTGTACAAGGAAACTCATTACTAGTTGGTGTTGGAGAAATGGCTTTCAAGCCCAATAGTAGAGCCCGCTTTTGCCGGCACAAAGTGCGGTTAGTTGCTCTCTCTAATTATGACATTCCACGTTGGTTAGGAATAAAATAATTATGTTGTTTATATTGTTTTGACTCCCTTTATCTATCAATTGTTTGGGGGCATTTTAGGGGCAACCCGAGGCTTAGGCCGAACCCGCACGCGCGCCACTGCCGTTCGTCCGGCTCGCCACGGGCTAGACCGGACCGGACCGAGTTTGATAATTAATTTACTCATTTAATTATCCAACGAATTTTTATTTATTGCATTGTACTAACTCTGAGAATTTAATTGTCCCAATTAAATTCCTGCATTTTCAAAACTCTTTCCCTTCCTATAAATAGCAGCTCTCCCCAGTTGCGTTTTTATAACACTTACACTATTTGTTCATGTTCCCGATTTGCCAACATTTCTTGCAAAACCTATTTCCGCTCCTCACGTCCAGATTTCGGCAAGTTGCCTGGGCAGATATCGGTTCTCAATCTCTCCTTGGCCAGTTTTCTTCGCCTTTCTAGACTACGTTCCTGAGGTTGCATGTACCAATTCCATCTTCGGTACTACGAGTGGGCGTCGTTCCGGAGCTCTATGCAAAACCTCGGGAGTTACCGGTTTGGATCTCCACCCTGCCCACCGGAAATATAGCTTTCAGGTCAGTGGCATCTAAGCCACGACATAAAAGCTTTTCATTTATTTCGTTCTTGTCTCTCAGTCAACTTTCAGGATCCATTCAACCAACAAGCAAAACAGTTTGAGCTAGCAATACAACCTCACTGTCCAGCGCGTGGATTTACTGCCTACGCGATAACCGGGTATTATATAATTACAATTTGAAAGATATATTACTGTGTATCAATGGTCATGCATACTAGTTCAACCGTGAATGCTCTCCTTGGAAATTAGAATCATTAGATGGAAACAATTACCGTAGATGGTCCTCTATGATGCTTATGGTTTTAGAAAAACTGCGTATAGACTACGTACTACTGCATGCTCCCTCTGCTCCTATTGCGCTGACTGCTGATCAATATAATGCTACTCCCTATGTTGCTGAAATAATGAGGAACAACCATATAGATATCCTCAAATACGAGGATGATAACAAAACTGCTAGGTTCCACATGTTAACTCATATGACACTCCCTTTGTATGACTTTTTTGTGGTCCACAAATCTGCCAAACTGATTTGGGAGCTTCCAGAGGAGAAGTACGGTGGCGACAACTATGGAAAGAAGGCTTATGTCGTCAGTGAATGGTTGGCGTTCACGATAGTGGACAACACGCCAATTATGGAGCAAGTCCACACTTTTGAAAATTTATCGGCTGAAATAAGAAGCGAAGGCATGGTCATCTACGATGTCTTTCTTGTGAACGCCCTGCTGGAGAAATTTCCTCCGTCCTGGATCGACTACTGAAATCAAATCAAGTACATGAGAAGGGCGTTCACACTTCGCGAACTTATCAGCAACATGAGAACCAATGAGGCTAACCGAATGAAGGTCAAGATGAGATCTTCTCTAATTCACAATGTTAAAGCTAACATTGTGGAGTCGGTCAATCCATCTAACTTTCATAAATCTAAGGGAAAGGGGAAAGAAAGTGCCCACCAGAAGAAACCTTTCAGGAACAAGAAACCCCACAACCAAACCAACAAATCTTCGGGTTCAATCTAGAAACCGAGGGTGATGTTGTGTTTTGTGTGTGGGAAATCGGGGCATAGATTTGCAGAATGCTCTCAACGTCTTGGCTCTCGAAAAGGCTTTCCTCCCTCCGGTGCTCAAACCAACATTGTTGAGGATCCAGACGTCTTCGCTGATGTGGTCGTCGAAGCAAATATGCTGGCAAATTCAACCGACTAGGTGCTAGACTCAGCTGCAACTAGGCATCTATACATGCACAAGGGAGCATTTACCAACTACAAAGAGGCTACTCCAGGAGAAGTTGTTTACATGTGAAACGACTCAAATGCTCCCATTGATGGAAGTGACACAATCATGCTGAAGCTGGCATCTGGAAAGACTCTGAGTCTCAAGAATGCACTATGTGTTCCAACTCTCCGCCGTAACCCAGTCTCACTACCTCTACTCAACAAAGCTGGGATGGAGACAGTGATTGAGAGTGACAAGGTTGTATTTTCCTATAAGGAAACTTTCGTAGGCCAAGGATATCTCAATGATGGACTTTTCATTCTTAATGTTGATCATGTAATCGAATCCAACACTAATAAAGCTTCTACTTATGCTTATATCGCTGAGTCTTTAGATGTATGGCATGCAAGATTAGGATATGTGAATGTTGCATATATTAAAAAACTTAGAAGCTTTTCCATCATTCCTAACCTTTCTACCGATGAATCATCTAAATGCCAAATCTGTGCCGAAGACTAATTTGTCAAGAAACCCTGTAAACGATTAATTCAAAGAGTTACTCAACTTCTTGAACTAATTCACATTGATTTACTAGACTTCAAGAACACAAGGAGCAAATGCGGTAAATGCTATTACGTGACTTTCATAGACGATTGTTCGCGGTTTACAAGATTATACGTGTTTCGAACCAAGGATGAAGCTGAAGAGATGTTCATCAAGTTTAAGAACGAGATAGAAAACCAACTTGACCAAAAAATCAAGTGGGCCAGGTCCGATCGAGGCGGAGAGTATGATTCAAACTTTCTACTCGAGTTCTGTGAGAAGAACGGAATCATCCACGAAATAACAGCGCCTTATAAGCCTCCACAGAATGGAGTCGTTGAACGCAAAAACAGAACCTTAAATAACATGATGAATGCAATGCTTCTAGGTTCTGGTCTTCCTAATGAGACGTCGGGGGAAGTTGTTATTCTAAACTGAGTTCCTCACAAGAATCTTGAAAATACCCCCTAGTGGAAGGGTTATGCCCCTAACTTGAGTTTTCTAAGAGTGTGGGGTGTTTAGCCAAGGTGGGCCTTCCTAACCTTAAGAGAACTAACATTAGACCTAAGACCTAAGACCTATGACTGCGTATTCATAGGCTATGCTCGAAACAGTGCCGCTTATAAATTATTGTCTCTACATGATTGATCTATATCTGAGGCTAGAGACGCTGAATTCTTTGAGCATATCTTTCCACTGAAGAGGATTCTCAATGAGGCACCTACCATTCCTTCAACGCCGAATGTTGCTCCATCACTCGGTGAAGGTCGTACTTTTATGACTCACACTAGCTCTATTTCTGAATCTTATACTGAGGAACCGAGAAGAAGTAAGAGACAAAGAATTGAGAAATCCTTTGGTTATGACTTCGTCCCCTCCTTCTTTGCAGAAGCTTCTAGCATGGATCTGGTAAGTGACGAAATGGTGTCCGCATACCTGATAGAAGATGATCCAAAAACGTACGAAGAGGTAATAAGGTCTGTCGACGCTATCTTTTGGAAATAGGCCATCAAGAGTGAACTGAACTCTATTACATCTCATCAAACATGGGTCTTATTTGATTTACCGAAAGGGTGCAAGCCCATCAGATGTAAATGGATATTTAAGAAGAAACTCAGAACCGATAGAATAATAGAGAGGTTCAAGGCAAGACTGGTGGTTCGGGGATTCACACAGAAGAAGGACGTGGACTACTTCGATACCTACTCTCCTATCACCAAAATCGCTATGATTAGGACACTAATCGCCCTAGCATCCATTCATGATTTGGTTATACATCAGAGTGATGTAAAGACCGCCTTTTTGAATGGAGATCTCGAGGAGGGGATATATATGTCTCAACCAGAGGGGTTCGTGAGAAAAGGTCAGAAAAATAAGGTGTGTCATATGAAGAAATCCTTGTATGGATTGAAGCAAGCACCAAAACAGTGGTATAAAAAATTTGCTAGCACATTGGTGAATGATGGATACTCCACTAACAGCTCTGAATCCTGTGTGTACTCCAAAGTAGTAGGGTCAGAATGTGTGATTATTTTCCTGTACGTTGATGACATGTTAATTCTTGGCAGTAATATTAATATTATTAGAAAGACCAAAGAATTTCTGTCATCAAAATTTGAGATGAATGACTTAGGAGAAGTAGATGTTATTTTAGGAGTTAAGGTGGTGAGAACTCATAAAGGCATCTCCCTATGTCAATCTCACTATGCGGAGAAGGTGCTTAAGAGATTTGACCGTTTTGATGTGGCGCCTGCTCGGACTCCATACAATTCAAACATACCTCTGGTTAAGAATCTAGGTCAAAGCGTTTCACATACAGATTATGCTAGAATTATAGAATGTGTGATGTTCCTAATGAACTATACCCGACCTGATATAGCCTACGTCGTAAGTAGGCTAAGTCGGTACACCTATAATCCTAGTAATGAGCATTGGAAAACGCTTCATCGTACGTTAAAGTACTTGAAGGGGACATCTGATTGATCCTTACACTACAACAGGTTCCCCCCCGTCCTAGAGGGATTTTGTGACGCTAACTGGGTATCGAGCACTGATGAAGTGAGCTCACCTAGCGGTTATGTGTTCACCTTAGGTAGAGGTGCTATCTCGTGGAAGTCTTCGAAACAGACATGTATAACTCGATCCACCATGGAATCTTAGTTTATTGCCCTGGAGATGGTTGGGAAAGAAGCAGATTGGTTGAGCAACTTACTGGCTGATGTGCCATTCTGAGGACGACATGCCGTGCCCGTTTCACTACATTGGGATTCACAAGCAGCCATTTGCGTGGTCAAGAACAATGCCTACAATGGCAAGAAGAGACACATTCGTATAAGACACGGTGTGGTTAGGCCACTCCTGAGTAATGGAGTGATTTCTTTGATCCGAAAGAAATCTTGCCGACCCTTTTACAAATGGACTTTCGAGGAAAGTTGTCTTCGATAAATCGAGAGAGATTGGACTTATACCTTTACATCAAGACAATATAGAGGATACTCACGAGTGAGAAAACTAATTCATATGTGTCTTGACTGCATCTCTAGGGCGAGTGACAACTATTGAGATTTCATAACCAGTTTTTCAGTGGTGTTGCTAAGACACACTTGATGAGTCTCACATTAGAGTTTCCATAGTCGGTTTTCGGTGGTGTTGCTGAGGCACAATTGATGGATCTCGAGTTTAACAAATCCATAATTCGGTTCTCGATGGTGCTATTGAGAGCACTTGATGGATTTGCGATTGATTGATGCATAGTTAGAGTTTGGTGGTGCTTTTCGAGATACACCTAATGGATTCTATCATTTGATGTGAGGATGGACTGGTTGTCCTTAATAGCTCAAAAATTGTAAGTTAGATGCTTAAGAGAAGCATCTGGGGAGCTATATACGTGAGTGATAGTGTGGCGCCATCCATGGAAGACATGTGAAAAGTCTTTCTAGAGCACTCACTAAAACCGAGGCAAACGCATGGCCATAAAAGCGTGTAAGTTATAACGTTGAACCAGATATATTTTGAAGGTTTGATATGTGTTGTGGGGCGTATCAACCAAAGCTGAACAAGTTCAAGACACAGTTCACTTGTTCAAAGTAAGTTGTTATCTCATTTCACTATGTGTCAATTCAAGTCGTAAAACATTGATGCTTAAGTATCGCTGCCTTCCTTTCTCAAGAACATCTCTCTATTTTTTAAAATTAAATAAACCATTTTTTCGTTGTTTCTTTCTGTTCAAATCCATTTGTGGGGGATTTTCGGAGATATGGCTTTCAAGCCCGTTGGTAGAGCCCGCTTTGGCCAGCCCAAAGTGCGGTTAGTTGCTCTCTCCAATTATGACATCCCACGTTGGTTAGGAGTGAAATAATTATGTTGTTTATATTGTTTTGCCTCCTTTTGCCTATCAGTTATGTGTGTGTCTTTTAGGGGCAACCTGAGGCTTAGGCCGAACCCACACCCGCGCGCCGCTGTCTGTCCGGTTCGGCTCGGCACGGACTGAACCGAGCTCGGAGGGCCCATATTTTTTGGTAAAATATTTACTTAGTCTTTTTGAGAAAAGGGAATATTTTAAATTCTGATTTGATTTCATAATTAATTCGAGAATTTAATTATCCCGCGAATTTGATGATTAATTATCTATTTATTGCATTGTATTTAATTTGAGAATTTAATTGTCCCAATTAAATTCATGCATTTTCAAAACTCTTTCCCTTCCTCTAAATAGCAGTTGATTTTTTTTCAACACTTATTCTATCTATTCCCATTCCTGATTTGCCAACATTTCTTGCAAAAACTATTTTCGCTCCTCACATCTAGATTTCGGCGAGTTCACTGCCCGGGCAAATATCGGTTTCCGATCTCTTCTTGGTCGGTTTTTTTCGTCTTTCTGCACTACGTTCCTGACATTGTCGGTACCAGTTTCATCTTCGGTACTACGAGTAGGCGTCGTTGCAGAGCTCTGTGCAAAACCTCGGGAGCTACAGGTTTGGATCTCCACCCTATCCACCGGAAATATAATTTTCAGGTCAGTGGCATCCGAGCCACGACATAGAAGCTTTTCATCTATTATGTTTCTGTCTCTCAGTCAACTTTCAAGATCCACTCAACAAACAGGTAAAACAATTTGAGCTAGCGATACAACCTCACTATCCAGTGCGTGAGTTTACTGCCTACGCGACGACCAAGTATTATATAATTACAGTTGAGAATGGAAGTCTTGAACCAATATCCGGTAAAAGGAAGGTTCCATCTTCTCCACGAGCTAGCTTCTCGGTTGAACTAAACAAGAGCAAACTACTGCTAGCCTCAGTGAAACAAAGCGCAATTATATAATGATATTCTTGTAAGGTAGAAATTTTATTAGTAAAAAATACTCAACATACTAAATTTAAGAAAAACTACCATCTATTTCTAATATTGCTTTTATCAAATATCAACCAGAGATTACTAAAGATTACCAATAATGCTGAAAACCAGCCAAATAATGTAACTCTTTTTTGAGGTTCTTGATGTTGCTTGTTATGCAGATTGCAGAGTAAGAAACGTAATTCTTGACTAAACAAACTTGAGATTTGCCAACAGTCCATGTCATGAAAGAGATATTTAAGATAATGCCTTCAATCCACAAAAGGTGAGTCTTTTATTGTTCAAGAAAGAATTTGTTCATCCAAAAAATGGTCTCTAAAACTTGAAAGGCCCTTTGATCTACAAAAGGGAGAGAGGGTTTGTTCTTGTAAGGGAAAGATAATAGGCCAAATAATACCATAGATCCACAAATAAAATGTCTATTTGTGGTCATGAAAATTCCTCCACATAAAAAATGTCCCCAAATATTACAGAAATGGTTTTGGGAGGCAAAACTCGTATGTGGGCAGGAGACAGTTTGATGAGTATATGCAAAAGAAAAAGCTAAAAAATGAAGGGCAAAATTGCAAGAACCAAAGATAGAGACAGAATATAAACAAGAAAGAGTAGGATGAGGAACTCGCTTTAGTAAGAGTAGAAAGCCTTAGCGTATGGGAGTTGTGAAGCAAGTAAAGAAGAAGAGACGTAGAAACAAAGGATTATATGGTGTTACAATTGCAGAGGAAGTCTAAACCAAATCCTTCTCTTTTTGGTAAATATTTTAAGGGATAATTTCAGACAATACCCCATAAAATGGTACAAATCTCACATACTGCCCCTTAAAATTGTTTGTCTCAGATGCACCCCCTATTTTAACAATTTATCTCACTTTCACTTTTTCCGCTAACTTATGTTAAAAATAGATATTAAAAGACTAAAATACCCTTAAGTGTGTTTTAAATTTTCAAATATACCCTTTTGACCCTCTCTCCTCCTCCACTACTTTCTCTCTCTTGAGCTTGAACACACACAGACACAACCCCTTCTTCCACCATCAAACTCTCTCTCGAAAAGTACCCATCTTTCTCTCTATTCCACGAGAACAAAAGAAACCAGAGCGTCCAAAAGAAGATCCCATCCCTGGAAACAAATCTCAGTACAAAACCTAATTAGAATGGTGGACGTGGACCGGAGGATGGCCGGTCCAGACCCGGCCCACTGGTCGGGCTCCAGTGGCTGTACGCACGCGCCCTCCGCCGGTGCCTCCAGAAACAGCCTCCTCTCCTTCGCCTCGCTCGCCAACAAGGTGACCGGCCATCTCCGTGGCTCCGTCGTACAGGTCGAGGCCGGCCTCTCCGACAACGAGTTCAGAATCGCGTTCCGACCCGACCTATGCGTCGTAACTTATGATTATTTCCCAATTTCACCATTTGGGTTCAATCTGATTTGATTATTTTTTACCTTTTTCATACATTTAGTTGATTTTATTTACTGCATTTTTTTTAGTTAACTGATTATAAATATTAAATTGTAATACTAGCTTATTCTGAATAACCCAAACGCTGAAGAAGATGCAGAAAGTGAATAAGTTCAAGCCCAGGAGATAGAGCAGTGGAGAAGGAGAGAGAAGAGAGAGGGTCAAAAGGGTATTATTTGAAAAAAATTAACACATTCAGGGACATTTTACTCTTTTTAATATTCATTTTTAAAGGACCCTACCGGAAGTTAACGGAAAAACATAAAGTGAGATAAATTATTAAAATAGGGGAGTGCACCTGAGACAAACAATTTTAGGAGATTTGAACTATATTAAGGAATGATGTTTGAAATTATCTAATATTTTAACATTCTTCTTTCACCCAAAGGATAAAAGGGTGTTTTTACCAAAAATAGGAATATGAATTACTCTCTTACATCTCGCTATCTCTTCTTCCGCTGATTTGAATACAGCTAATTTTACCCAATTCTCATTTAGTTTGTAAGATTTTGTGACTACTATTTTTTTTCTCACATTTAAACCATGTTAGTTTAAAAAAACACAGAACTAATCTAATATAAAATAGAATCATTACATCAGAATTTTAATTAAAAATTAGTAATTGACGTGTTTACAACAAAACAAAACTATGTTTGACCCCGTGGTGTATAAGGTGAAAAATAGTTAAAGGGTAAATTTAGGAAAATGATGTCATTGTAATTCAAAAAAATTCATGTTTGACCACGGTTTAAGCATATTGCTTGACCATCAGTAAGAGCAGCTAATGGTTTTTGTTTACTCTTGATTTCTTCATTCTTCTTACTCAAACAAGATTTTCTTCTTTTAAAATCAGTGAGTTTTGCTATATTCTTTATAATTAATGCGTGTCTTCTTATTTATAGGTGTTTAATTGTTTTGTTGCAAATTAGGAATTTTGTTAATTAGATATTGTTTATCATGTTCTTTACTATATTTTTGTTGGAACCGTTATTTCTGGACGGAGCAAGTATATGAACACGATGTGTTATTCCTCTTTAGAAATGTTCATGTTATATACACACATAGAGACCCTTTAATATAAAGTCAAAGGCAACTATTATTTTAACTATCAATAAATTTAATGTTAGAATTGAAAATTACACCAGAGTTAACAACATCTACTGAAAGTTGTGTTGAAATCCAAAACATTTCCTGAAAATTATTTTAAAATCCAAAACATTTCGAGAAGATTGAAAAACTTTCTCGCAGAAACTTTGACGAAAATTATTTTTCTTGAAAATATCGCCAATATATTTTGGGAAATTCCACTTAACTACTATGTATTATACCAGTTTTTCACTTAACTACCCCAAAAGATGAAATTAGCTTGTGAATCCCCTAAACTTGCTTAAAGTGTCATTTAGGCCTGATAGTGTTAAGTTACTGGTGAAAAGTTTAAAATGTCATAACTAACCATTGAATTTTCAAAAAATTGATACTCTCTCCATTTCTGATTTTTTTCTCCTCCCTCCCTCACAATTACACAGAGTGTATCCGCCATGTTTAGCTCGTTCTCCTTATATGCCATTTCTGTTTTGGTTCATGTGCGTTGAATTTTCTCATCGAATGACTATCCTTGTTCATGTGAGACTGAACAAAATTTGGCAATTTGTGTGGTCTATCGACTTTGGTGTTGTGCCTCCACACGGCTGTGTGCGACCGCGCGTTTGGCGGAGGCGGAAAATTATCAAGAACAATGCATAAATGGTTCTGATCGATGATGGGTATTTCTGGCATTTTCAGAAAAAATAACACACACGTGCTGGTCATGTGACCAAAAATTAACACCGCCAAACCTAAGTGACACGTTAGGCAAGTTCAAGGGGTTCACAATCACAAGCTAATTGCATCTTCTAGGGTAGTTAAGTGAAAAAGTGGTATAGTACATGGGAGTAAGTAAAATTTTCCCATTTATTTTTGATAGTGTGTTCATAATTTTGTTGGAAAATACGCTCATTTAAAAATCACAAGCTCGTTTTGTGAACCCCCTAAACTTACTTAACTTTTCACTTAGTCTTACGGCGTTAATTTTTTTAAAAATTCTATCTTTTCTAGAAATGACAAAAATGCCCTTGTATTTAAAAATTAAAAAAAATATATTTTTCAGATTGTTTTTTTTTAATTTTTTTTATTAAATAAATAATAAAAAATTGATTTTAATATTAAATTTTTTAATAAAAAAAATGTTTAAAACCCATTTTTCATTTTATATATATATATATATATATATATATATATATATATATATATTTTTTTTTTTTTTTAAAAAAAAAATTATAACATTCGAATCAATTTTCATCATTTATTTTATAAAAATTACATTTCAAGATAAAGTTTTAAAAATATTTTTTAAAAACAGGGGCATTTTCGTCATTTCCAAAAAAGATAACAGAATTTTCAAAAAAATTGATATTGTATGGCTAAATGAGAAGTTAGGTAAGTTCAAGAGTTCACAAAATAATTTCATCTTCGAAGGATTTAAGCGAAAGAAGTGAAATGTTCGGGGGATGTGTGTAGAATTTTCCCTTATTTTGTTGGAAACTCGTTAAAGAATGTGTTGGAAACATTTCCCAAAAAAAAAATTTCTCGTGGAAATTTCTAATAGAAAACTTTTCCGAGAAATTTCACAAATTTTCTTACATCGTGTTCAAAATTTTATTCAAATACAGGTTCACAGTTTTTATAAGAACACATTAACAATATATTGGAAACAAGCTTACAAAATATTCTGAACACACTCATAATTTGTTGGAAACACATTTATAGTGCTTTTGTAAACACTATGAAGGACATCGATGGCTGAGGAGCTCCAGCTCGGTGGAGAAGCACCGGCTCAGTAGCAGAGCTAGAGGCGCGGCCGGAGGCTGGCCAAACCGGAGTTGACTCGGTCCATTTCCTCATTAGTTCAATTTTTTTTTTTCAATTGAACCAAGGGTAGATTAGGTATTTTAGACATTTTAGGTTGTCAATAAAAATAGTTAGGGTATTAAAATAGAGAGAAAATTAGTCAGAGCATGAAAGTGTCATTTCTCTATAGTTATTGTAACAAAATGTCATTATCCTTATTCATAATTCATTAAAAACTCGTTCATGAGCCATTGGAAACTCGATCATGACTTGTTGGAACCTCACTTACAAGTCGTTGGAACCTCATTCACGATTCATTAGATTCTCGTGCACGAGCTATTGCAACATCGTGCATGAGCCATGGAAACCTCGCTCTTTAATTGACTAAAAACATTTTTAAAGTCAATTGAACATACACTATTGGTTCCATGATCAACTATGGATTTTCTGGGTTCATATGACCGCTAATGTGACTCAAAGATTTCGACACTCCCGTTCTAGAATAAGATCGAAAAGTATAAGACAATCATGAATATATCAAGCCACGTTAGGTGAATCGAATTAGACACTCAACTGTTAGACAACAGGTTAGTTCATAAACGAAAACAATATATCCACATGGTGTATTGACAAAGATTTGATTCCAACCTTAAGAACTCCGTTTGGAGCCAATATTTCTGGACAGTGAATCTATACTGCTGCTGCTATTGGAACTAAGAGTTCATTAACCCTATTTGTGATCTACGAAGATAGTAAAACACTGGTCATTGAATATTTTTTAATTTTTATATTAGTATATCCACTGACGGGATTCAAATTCTCGAGCTCCGTACTTTTCGTATTACAAATTAAGCCTTTAGATGAAAACAAATACACAATGCATAGATTATTCGACAGAAAGCTAAAAAAGCATAGAAAAGGTGGAGAAGTACGTAAGAATATGTGCTGTCAAAATGTAAATTCTTTACAATCCATACAGAAACATGAGTTATAATCCAAGAGCTATTCTGCTTTTAGGCATCATTCAGAGAAGAAAAATACAAATCACACAAGCAGAATGAAGGACAAGCTATAAGTTGAAGGGAAGAAATAAGCGTACAGAATATATCTAATTTGCAAACAGCTGTCGACGCTTGGCTGGTTTACCCCGTCGAAGATTTGATGCTCCACCGGTCACAATCTCATTCACTAAATCCTTAAAGATTAGCCTCTCAACGTGTAATGCTACCCCAGAAATCTCGGATTGAACATCATTCCAATTTTCCGATCTATGCATCACATCCTCCCACAATGTACTTTTCAGAGTATCATCTTCATCTACATCCTCCAAGATGTGCTTTGGTTTCTCTTCTTTAAGTTGATCTATTTCTGAGCACAACTCTTTTAGAAGCTTCTGTGCACTCAGGGTCTTCTTTACCACTGCAGTAGACTTAAGCCATGGTTCAGGAGATGTCACGGCCAAAGCTAGCTTTCCAGCAAGAATCTCATTGACAGCATCAAATATGAGCTTCCTGTGGAATTTACCCTCGTCTGGCTTTGAATGGTTGCCAATTTGGGTGCCACATTCTTCTTTTGGAAGCAAAGTGCTGCCCTTTGTTTGCTCCAAAACGAAGAACAACTCGGGATTAATCGGGTGGCCTGACGGGTGGAGCTGAAAGGTGGCCAGGCCAGAGCCGAGGTCTCTGAGTAAAAGCCCAGAAGCTAGCAATATCTCAGAAATGTACCTGTGGTCTGGATTTGTGTTTTCACACAATGATGCAATGTAATCTGTGTTTGATTCATCATGGTTAGAGTTCAGCCTTCTAAGCTTCTGGACCAAATGCTCAATATTTTGTAACTTCTTGCGATTGATCTCTGATGTAAGACCGGACCCCGTTCTGTTACACACCATGTCTTCTGCGAGGTGGTTCCACTTATCTCCGCCACTGTTGTCATTGGAACCTGTAACAATGAGTAGTGAGGGTTTTAAGATTTTGTACAAGAACAAAGCTTTTTGACGTAAATTCTTGCTCCTCACAACTGTGCATTATATATTTTTGTTTAGGTTTTGCTATTCAACAACAGCCACTGAGTTGTTTGCATAAATACAGTGATAACAGTAAAAGATTACTGCTTGTTGTCTGCATTTTGATTTACATATTGGTTATTGTTTACTTCATTACTTTTGTTTGTTACTCTCTAATAACCATTTTATTCGATACGAAATTCAATAGTTCCATTGGACAGCGCAAGTTAAACAAAAAAAAATTCCAGAAATCAACATTCTTAATTTTTATGCAGTACCCAGTCACAGAACTAAAGAATAGGGTAGCTAGAAACATAACCTAACAAGACAACAAGATGATGGTCATTGTTTGATATCTTCTCCTAAAATGAGGTAAACCACAGGATTTTACTGTCCCTGCCATCAGAAGTCTTCCACCAAGCCAACAAACTAACCGCTCTTTTAAGTATTTTAAACCCCTTTTGTTGTGTTTTAAGCAAGTAGTCAAATTCCCACTACTAGTAATTTAAAGAAATAGAAGAAGATATTGCCTATGCAACAGTTAATCTTACAGATATTAAAAGTTTTACCTTTGTGGGGATCTGGTATCTGTTTTTCGGGAGATGGTGCATCATCTCCATATATTGAGGCATCAAGAACAGAGACTGGACTTGGATACTCTGTGGAAGCCGAGGCAAGTTCAGGAATTGGTCTATCTTCACTCAATCTGTGACCTGACTTCTGGAACACAGGAAACAAACAAAGTCAGGAAAATGAATAGAATACTTACATCAAAAGAAAATACCAGAAAACACCTACATTCTGTTTAAGGCTGGAAGCTGCGTACTTAGCAGCCTTTGTGGATGAGCTCTGGCAGCCATTGACCTCTGATGATCGTTCAGAAATAGTGACTTCAACATCTATCTTTGAATCTAACACCAAATTGCTTTCTGATTGCAGAGACATGTCATCGGCTGGGTAACTCAAAGCTCTTGATTCATAACTTACTTCACTCGATTGATCATCATTTTGAGGTGAGTTGAGAGATTTCAGTCTCAATTTTCTACCTGGAGAACCTGATTCTGTTTGCTGCTTGTTGGGCTGTCTTTTAGTTTTGCTTGAATCAGATGTATGTGGGGTAGGAGGCCGAGATCGCTTTTCCCACTCCACCTTTTTCTGTTGCAGTCTGGGACTCACAGATCCTGAACTCTTTACTGAGCTGGTGTTGTTTTCTTTGTGAAGTGGCTGAGGCCTCATTGAAGGTGTTCTTGCATTCTTGCCACTAGTTCTCTTGTCAGTTGAGATGGTAGGAGATTCTCTGCGCATACTTTTAGGACTATGATCTTTAGTTCTTCGGTGATTGATTGAGCCCCGTGTAGCCTCTGTAAACTCATCACTATGGATCCCAAAATGGTTTTCCATAGAATAAGTGGGGGTACCAGATTCAACTACATGTTTTGCTGGTTTCATAATCACAATTGGGGATTCGAATACTTGTGATGAATTTGCTCCCCTAGCTGTTGCAGCATTAACATTGTCGCTCTGCGAGTTTCGTCTTTGATTTTGATTTTTCATAGCAAGTTTTGGCTCATAATCCCTTTGAGATTCATAATCTGAAGCTTGACCTTCTTGCCCGGTGGTCTCCAAAAGGCCCTTTGCCTGCATTGCTTCCAGAATCTGTTTAAGAGCTCTGAGATCCTTTCCAGAGTGTTTAAATTCAAGATCTTTCAATCTTTTCTCAATTTCACTATAAACGGAAGGGAAAGAGTTTGGCGCTATTTCCGAAGCCTTTACAGGCCGGGAAGCTGGTTTATGGACACCTCGGCCTCCTTCCAAATGTTTCCAGGGTGCTGGTTCAATAGCAACCCTGGAACTAGAAATTGGTTTCATAGCAGTATTCATAGTTTTCCAGCGTGGGGATGTAGGATCCTTCATTGAGCTTCTTGGAGAGTTTGGCATTCGAATAGGACGGTTAAGATTAATTTTCTCCAATGATCTTGAGAAGCCATCTCTATCTTCATTGTTCATATCCAAATGACTGTCGCTTACTGAGATGGAATCTGGTAGTGCATCCAAGCCCATCAACTTTGCCACAACGCTAGGAGGCCGCTTCTGCGCTCCCAGTGAGTTTGGGGCCTTTTCATTCAAGCTGTCACTACCTTTGTGTAACTGCAAGCTCTTTTGAAAGTTAACGGAATTTGACTCGGAGCTGGAATTTCGCATTGAAACTTCTCTGCTGTCCAGCGAGAGTCTTGGTGGCAACTCTTTTAGCTTAGAGGTTGAATTTAAGCACTCAAAGGATAAACGATTTAGGTCTCTCCCATCATATGAAAAGCGAGGAGCATCCCTTGAAGATTTTTCATGCCAAGGAGCTTCTCGAAGTTTAGTAAGTACTCTAATAGATTCCTTGAGATCAGCCGGAACATTTTGCTTCCCTTTACCCCCAAATCTGTCTGCAGATGTGGGCAGCTGTAAAGGCCTCGGGGAGTCTCCGTGCTTCATAGCACGGCCCAGAGCTTCCTCTTTGTAGGCAGCTTTAGTTGACAACCCTCTAGCTTCTCTGTACATGGAGTCCTTAACAACGTCACGGAGGTCAAGGGATTGGCGCCCAAAATGACTTGATTGGTTCATTGTCGGGTCCCTGGAGGGAGTATCTGGGAAAATAATTCTGTCAAAAGAAGGGCCTTCTGGTTGAGCCGTTCGGTTCCAATCCACAGAAGACAGGGAAGATGAGCACGACGAAAAGGAGGGTCTCGAAGATTCAGTATGTTTCTCATTAACATTCCTGTTTGCACTCAAATCCTGATGCAATCACAAAGGTAATAAGCTAAAGCAAACAGCTGCAGCATACAAATTCTGGGGGAAAAGTGAAATGTCAATGAAATAGCTTACTGCTGGTGTGTGTGGATGGTACACAGAATCTGGGTTGGGCCTGGTGTTGGTCAAGTGACAAGAAGTACCTATTATACGAGAATGGAATGAAATCCTACAATTGAGAACTTGAGTCTGTGTGCAGAATTGAATATGAATATGAATATACCTGGAGCTGGAGCTGAAGCTGAAGGTGGAAGAAGGGTCTTGTGCCTACCAGTAAGGACTTGGTGACGGTCGAATATCTGGAAAATGCCAGTCATGCAACCTATCTGCTTCTGTAGATCTGGATTGTCTTCTGCTAGAGAATGCAGAAGCTTTGCAGCCATATCTTCAATTACAAACCCCAACTTCCCCTAACCATCTAATCTAAAATCCAGATTCAACCCACATTTTTTCACACCCTCAAAACCTAACATCAATCTTCATTCAACAAATTACACAACAAACCCTTTATCATACAAATCAATCTTAAATATAAACAACCCAACCCAGAAACCAATTAATTACATCAAAACCTTAACTTACCAGAAAATGGGTCTGGGAAAAACCACAATCCCTCTAGACTGGATCAACAAATCTATCATTCATTCATGAATTGACTGGAAAGAAACAAAAACCCACAAAGACTGAAAGAGGAATCTCTGCAGATCCAATGAGAGATGTTTTTGGCCAGAAAACAAATGGACAGACAGCAGGAAGAGATAGGAAGGTTTGTAATAGTCATGAAAATGTGTGAAACAATCTGGTGAGAATGAGCAGTTGGCAAAATTAATAAAAAGAAAATGTGGAAAATGAAGATGAGAAAAGGAGAGGATGGGTTGTGTGGGTCAGATTGGAAGGTGTACAAGTGAGAGGGGGTGATGCATGTGGGTGGGTCTAAACTTGTCTCAACGGCATGTGATCTTGTCAGACTGACAGACTAGACTTCAACACCATTCACCAGTTTAATATCAATAACTATTATTTAATCATCTCTTAATCAATAAACAATTACATTTTCGGGCAATATTATTGGCACCAAACAACCTTAATTTATGTCCTCACAAGTCCTAACTTTTTTTTACCCTTGTTTCACAAAATTCTTTACACTGTCTTCAATTTTCGGCGGTTTGGGTTTTCTGATAGATTCCAATTTCAGTCGGTCGGCCTTGAGCATACTGTCTTCTCCTATATGTCAATTCTGGCCTTGAGCATATTGAAAATTCTGTTAACGAAAATGACGAATGACGAAAATGTATTTGTATTTAAAAATTATAAAAATATTTTTCAAACTTTTTAAATATATATATATAAAATAAATAAGAAAAAACTTATTTCAGTATTAAATATATTATTTTTAAAAATAAAATAAAAATTATAAAACATAAAAAACGATGTTTAAAAACCGCTATTGATTTTTAATTATTTTTTTTGAAGAAAACCTTTTTTATAAAAATAATATTAGAATAAGTTTTTATTATTTATATTATAAAAAATTATGTTTCAAAAATGTTTTTTAGATTTTTAAATACAGTGGTATTTTTGTCATTTTTACAAAAAAACTAACGCTTATAGGGTTAAGTGACACGTTAGTATAGTTTAAGTCTCCACATAACGCATTATGTTTTCAGAAAAAGTAAGGAAAATCCTATTTAATATGATCTATTCACGCTAACTTTCTCTACCTATGATAGATATTTTCATATTTTTCTTATTAATCACGGTAACCGTGTGAAATTGGACAGAAAAAAATTAGAAAGTGGAGCAATGTAAAACTCTTTTAAGTTTTGGCTGAATTGATGATTTCCATTTCACTTTACTTCTTATATTAATTAATTATTTTTTTTTTAAGGTAAAAGCGAATTTTATTAATTAAATAAAACTAACCCGGCATCAAGTCGGACAGCTGAAGTTACAGTTGGTGGGACAGACTCGTCACCATAATCACAGCTACTGTTAGTTAAAGTAAACATGGTCAATTCGTGAGCCATTTGATTACAAGTAAAACAAAGAACACATGTTTCGATAGTGGGTAGTACGCAACACTGTTCGCTAATGATTCTTCAAAAGTTGTGCAGCTCGACCTGTTTAGCATCACGTAGAGCCACGACCTCCAACTTATACGGTTAAATTATCTATGAATTCAAAATATTATTTATTAAATTCGAACTAAATATTAAATAAATAAGAGTAATAAGGTGATTTGTCATTTTGAAATAAATAAAATTTTAAAATTAGATTTTCATCTATTTAAATCAAAATTAGAGTAAATTGATAAATTTTTTTTAATTATATTGTAATAAAATAATAGGTAAATGTTACAATGGTACAACTAGGCTTACACGTTTTGCAGCCAGATATAGCTAATTTGAAAACATTGGCAGATTATTTAAAATGGTAGTTTTGAGTGTATAAAGACCAAAATAGCCTTGATTGTCTATCAAATTTCAAATGATTGTCACTATTCACCAAATTATTCATAATTCACCAAATTATAATACTTATTAATAAAAAAAAATTTTTATGAACAAATATAATTTTTATTATTATTTAATAATAAATATTTCATAAAATTAAAAGTAAATCAATTCAATTATTGATGTTTAATGATAAAAATTAAAAATTAAAAGTAAATTAATTATTAATAATTATTAAAAATAATTTTAATTATTAATAATATATTGAAATTTTCGAATGACATAACTCTCTCATACGAACTCTATTTCGGGTTTATAGTATATCAAATCGAAGAGAATCGAAAGTTAAACAATTTTGAAGAAATAATTTTTTTTATTAATAATGAATATTATTTTAGCGATTAATAATTAAAATAATATTAATGACTAATAATATATTTAATTATTAATAATATATCAAAATTTTCGAATGACATAACTATCTCATACGAGCTCCGTTTCAGGTTTATTGTATATTAAATCGAAGAGAATCAGAAGATCAAAAACTTTAGAGGAAGAAGTTTTGTCCAAAATTTCATCTAACGACAAAAAATTTCTTACACTCTTAAAGAAATTCTTCCAAAATTTAATGGTGTTAGAGCAAAATGCAAAAAAAAAGTTATCAATAATTAATTATTTATATTATTAGTATTTTTTGTAATAATTATTTACCAATTAAAAGTAAGTCAATTATAATAATATATAGACAAAAAATTCTTTTTTCAAAGTTGTTGTCTTCCGGTTTTCTTCGATTTGATATACTATGAGCCAAAAACGAAATTCGTATGAGAGAGTTACGTTATTCGAAAGTTCAATATATTATTAATAATTAATATTATTATTGATAATTAGTATTATTTTAATAATTAATAATTAATTTACTTTTACTTTTTTATTTTAATTATTAATAATCAATAATTAAATTGAATTACTTTTAATATTTATGAAATAATTATTAATAACAATAATTAATAATAATAAATTTTATGTTAATAAATATTATAATTTGATGGATTATGAATAATTTGATGAATAATGAAAAATATTTGAAATTTAATAGCATTTTGAGTCAAAACTAATTGAAACTTAACTAGCCGTATTTTTGTGACAACTACCCTAAAATAATCTTTACAAATAGACTATAAACGCGGTCTCGTTTTAATTAAGCTCTAGTCCATATCTAATTGTGGAAGACAAATGCAGTGTATTCGTGTGGGTATGCAAAATAAAGCAAATTATGTTTTACATCAATTCGTAGTGGTTGAAGGAATTTACGTACAATAAATGCCAAATTAACTTCAAAGTGGATAATGATTGGTCCACTTTCGGAGCTTACAAATCGTTTATCCTTAATGTTTGACATACAATACAACTACTGGGTAGTACTCAATGTATATTTAAATTTTAAATAAATACAATTGAAATTTTATTTTTGAAGTGGACATAATTGGAAAGTTGTCTTAAAAAGGTATTTTTGCATGTCCTGTAAAATTACCTTCTGCAGCATATATAATTTTAGGGTAAATTTCACATGACCCCCTTAACTATAAGCGAGTCTCACATGCACCCTCTTAACTACAAAATCAATCTGTGAGATGCCTTAACTATCCAAAAATCCCACTTTACCTTTTTTTGTTGACTTTTTTCAAAATTCTGTTAAGTTTTTGTGAAATGACGAAAATACCCTTGTATCTGAAAAATTAAAATAAATAAATAAAAATGATTTTGAACTTTTTTTTTAATTTTCTCGTTCTACAAAATAAAGAATAAAATTTTGTAAATAGTAAAAATAATTTTTAAAAAGTTTTTTTTATAAAAATTTTTTTAAAAAAAAAGTTACTTTTAAACATCGTTTTTTATTTTTATTAATTTTTATAAATAATTTTTTTTAAATAAAATTTTAATACTAAAATATTACTTTTATTCTTTATTTTGTACAAAAAGAAAATAGAAAAAAAAAGTTCAAAATCATTTTTATTTATTTATTTTAATTTTTCAGATACAAGGGTATTTTCGTCATTTAACAAAAAACTTAACAGAATTTTGAAAAAAGTCAACAAAAAAAGGTAAAGTGAGATTTTTGGATAGTTAAGGCACCTCACAGATTGATTTTGTAGTTAAGGGGGCATGTGAGACACGCTTATAGTTAAGGGGGGTCATGTGAAATTTACCCATAATTTTAAATAACTTCTCTGTTTTTGGAAAAAGACATTTCCTTGCTCCCAAAATTTTGTCTTTCTAACATACACATGTATCCCTAAATTTAAATTATTCTCTTAAACACCTAAAAGTTTCTCCTTTTGCTCACTTCAATATCTCAAATCATTACTAAATGTAAGAAAATTTCAATTTGGATATGCTGAGGGTTAAATTAATATTTAAGTGTATTAAAATTAAAAATTGTTCTTTTGGGTATGACCTTTTCTCGGTAGTGTATATTTAAGATTAAATAATTGATTTTTGCGTCTCACTTGAAATAAAAAAAATACTCAATTTGCTTTATTAGTTCATTTGGTGTTCTCACTTTCTGACCATTAGTGATGGTTGGGTGTGACTGATATATTGCTTTAATCACACGTCTACAACATCAAATCTATACTTAACATATAAGTGTATAGTAGATAATTTTAGTCGTGTGATTATAGTATTATATTTTCACACAGGAAATATATGCAAATTCAATTGTTTTACTCGTATGGATGCATCATCAAATGTTTACGTTGCAAATTTTTACAAGTTGAGCGGAAAACAAATGTTCGTCTACAAATGTGATGTCACATGATATACTTCAAATTCTTGCACTCAAATTACATATTTCCTATGTAAACAATAATTTTAGCCTCTCTCACTAGAGGTGAAAATGAGCCGAATCAAGCATAACTTTGTCAAGACTCGACTTGACTCGAAAAAGAAGTGTTTAGTTTGAGGTTTAATGAGCTTATATAGTTAACCTCGTGATTGGTTCGGAAGCAAAATTAGACTGGATTCGACTCGTTTACATATCTAGTGAGAGAGACCAAAATTGTTGCTCATGTAGGAAAAAGGTAAATTTTGGTATACAAATTTAATATATATCACGTGACATCACATGAGTAGATGAACATTTGTTTTCTATCCAATTTGTAGCAACTTAAAACTCGAAAAGATTACATTACAACCACTTGACTAGTGTAATATAGTTTGCATATATTTTTTAAATCAGTTTACTTTTTAGGGATAATATCATGTAGGTACACATACAAAAACACGATTATTACATATGTACACCTAAGATATTTTTTTGACTCGATAAGTTATATAAAAAAATTAGGGTTAATCTTAGATGAGTACAGTTAGTGTTTAGTGTGAATTGACAAAAGTGCCCTTGTATTTAAAAATTTTAAAAATGTTTTACACTTTTTTTCAAAATATATTTTTTATAAAATAAATAATAAAAACTGATTATAATATTATTTTTGAACAAAAAAATAGTTAGAAAAATAATATTTAAAAAAATTATTTTTAGAAATTTAATATTTTTTGATGCTAAAATCAGTTTTTTATAATTTATTTTATAACAAAATATTTTTAAATTTCTTGAATAAAGGGTATTTTTGTTATTTCACACTAAAATTATCTAAAATCTAACCCATTGTCTACCTTGATACAAAATGAAACTTTAGCGACTTAGGTGTCAACCTAACTGTATTTATTTGAGATTAACCTAAAAAATAGTAGAGTTACAATTTTTTTTGCAAAATGACAAAATTGCCCCTATATTTAATAATTGATTTAGGTTAAAGGCAGGGGCATAATAGTCTTTTTGCATATAAAAATTATAATGGCAATCTTGCCCCTCTTATTAACCCACACTCCCTCTTCCTAGAATTTTCTATATATTTCTTCTTACTCCCAATCTTAATATGTATGTAAACTAATATAATCCCAAAATCAAAATTTTCTGGTACAAACATTACCCATCATCGAATGGAATCATGTATGAAAAGAAGAACAACTTAACACAATCCTGACTAGATTGAAATTCAAGCATTTAACAAATTCCCACTGAAATAACCCCATACTCACAATCATAAACTTACAAAAATTACTGCCTAAATTATAATAAATGAACAAAAACTGCAAAATTAATAGAATTGTAATTAAAATCGAATAGGACACTGGGGAGAGGGAGAGATGGGTTTCTTCAGATTCGATAGCAGTTGCAAGAGAAGCAAAAGTGAACCAGAACCAGAGTTGCTAAATAATCACCAACACGTCAAACCCAGATCTGGTCTGGTCGCAGTGGGGCTCGTTTTGGGGCCACAAACGCCTTGATGCGACGATATTCGCCACCACCACCGTCAGAATTGAGAACGCTGAATTCTTAAAAATATACACATCCCTCTCTGAGCAACTACGATCTCCATCAATGATGGAGAAAAACAAATCCAAAGAGAGGTTTATATGAGAAAGAGAGATGGAGAGAGAAATTATTGAAGAGATGTAAATGGTGGAGAAAAACAAAAGTGACACATATGAAAATTTAAAAACAAACGAGGGGCAAAATCATTATTTCATATTTTATGTTACAAATTTTATAACATAAATATATTTTTATTTAGATAATCTACAAAATTAAAAACTAATTGTAGGTGTACTTTACGTTATAATGAAGTTTCTTCAGAGTACTTACAGGATACTTTTTGACTAGAATTAAATAAATATGCATATTTCTTAATATATAATTTACCCACATAATCATTTGCAAATGACATGTGTACAGTATCTTATAAACTTTTAGTCAAGCTAAAGTTGATGTCCAATCAATAAAATCGGCAATCAACCGCTGTTCTAAGAATTCAAACTAAGAAATTGTTATACCAACCACGAACAGTATTTTTTCTCAATCTTGACGGTTACCCTACCATTTGAGGACAGTGCTAATAAAATGGTTTTATTGAAATTGAAAATTCATTATTATTGATGGGTTGTTTCACACAGAAGTAGGCAGTTATATATAATTATTTAGTTGGAGTTGTTGGATACAAGAAAACACAATAAGAAAGAAATAGAGAAGAAAGAATCATGCATGCAGGCCACTACTGTTACCTCGCTTCATTTCCGTGTTTTAAACAAACCATTCAACAATTATATTTTCATTTACTTCAACCAACCTAGAAACGTGGTAGGTCTGCACCAAGGGCATTTCAGTAAAAACAAGAGAAAGAAATGACACCTACGTGCATCAAATTTTTGTTATTAGTAAGGATAATGATACTTTGTTACACCTACTTATAGCAAAATGACACTTTCATACCCTAATTATTTTTTCTCTTTTTTAGTACCATGACAATTTTTTTGTGACAACCTATCTCTAGAATGTCTAATATACCTAAAATAACTCTGGTCGGGTAAATGAATCTGATTTGAACCGGCCCAATTTGAACCAGTTTGATTTCACTATTAGTTAAATTCCATTTTTTTTCAATTGAACCATGGATATTTTAGGTATATTAGGCATTTTAGAGTCACCACTCTAAAATTTAGGTACATGGCTCGAACCTCACCAATGGCATGTGCCTCGACCGGAACATGCTCACTAGGCCGATTTCGGAGTCGTTCGGGAGGTTCGCCGGAGCTCAGGCGCCATGGATCCACCTCTCCGACAACCGGCTCATCGTAAAAATCCCGACCTCGCTTGGGAACAACATGGACCTTTATTAAGAAGAGAGGGAGAGGAGAGAGAGAGGGAAAAGAGAGAGGGTGACATATGTTTGAAAACTAGATGAATATGTGAGGCATTTTAGTCTTTTCAATCCAATTATAATAACTCTTTAAACCGTAAGGGCATTTTAGTCATTTCACATGAAAAAAACGTTAAAAACTAACATAATTGGACGGAAAGTGCAAAGTGAAAATTTTGCACATTCTAGGCGTAGTCAGCTGAAAAAAAAATTCTAAATGTACCAGGTGAAAAACAGCAAAATCTAGGTGTAGCCACCTGGAATTATCGCTTTAATATATTAATGTATCATTTCCACTGAAAAACCATGATAATAACACGTATCAATATCCTACGTATTTCTTACGTGCCTATCCTCAAATAAGAAAATGTTGTCAAGTACCTCGACTAAATTTATGTCTCATTGTTAGAATAAATTTATGTCTCATTGTTAACAATAAATAGAGTATTTTAGTCTAAACATATTTCTCATTCTATAATACACGTATTCACTATCTATCGCCTTGCATTGATTCACTTTTGCTGCTTAATGGAATAATAATACATTTATAGTTTCAAATTCCAATCGACTTGACGGTTCAGTCAACGAGTGAAATTCTCCACGGCATAAATCTATTATAATTACTCAAAGAAACTTCTGCTGATAAAAAAACTCAAAAAAATCTTTGCTCATAATATGAAATAAGCACCGATGACACACATTATTTTGAAGTTTTAGGTCAAAGTCTTAGACACATTCTCTCCAAACGGTACGAGGACAATGCACATAAAATATTTGGGGGAATGATTGTCGTTTTTGGTGGTGGTGATTTAAGACAGATTCTACCCGTAATTTCAAAGAAAACTCAAGCATATATTGTGGATTACACATGGCATCGTTCTTGTCATACGAGGTCATTCAAAATATAAGACTTCGACATAACAACACTGGAAGTTTATGAACTCATGGATATTAGTAGATTCAACAGGTAGATGTTAAAAATTAGAGATGGGTCCTCTTACGATAAACCATCTGAAGAGATGATTCGCATATCAAAGGAAATATGCTCGGATAAAGCAACAAACCAAATTGAAGGTATAATTGATACAATACACAATTCACCTCAGACAAGGTATAACAATCGAGATTATTTAAATGGGCGTGTTAGTTTCACGCCAAAAAATGACACGGTTCAAGAAATAAATGCCCGGAGGATGGACATGCTAATAGAGGAAGGGAAAACTTATTTTAGGTCTGTTACTCTTTGCAAGGGAAATATTCAGACAATAAACAAAGACTTCTTATATTATATCGAATTTCTTAATTGGTCTCAAATTTATCGATGTACAAGACGAATGAAATCCATTTGAAAGTTGGTTCTCCAATAGAAATGATTTGTTCGCGGGAACATAATAATACGAAATAGTAAGGACAAAAGCATTAATATGCCCAAAATAATTTTGTCACCAAGTGATGAGAATCATTTTATAACACTTACCTAGAAGCAACTCTAATAACCTTGTGCTTTGCAATGACTATTAACAAAATACAAAGACATTCACTCAAATCAGCTGGTGTTTTCTTATCAAAACAAGTCCATAGTTATAACCATTTTTATGAATGTAGTTTTTTGCATCATTCATTACAAAATAATTGCCGTTAATTATGATTTTATTTAAATAGGTTTTGGCACATGGCTAATTTGTATGTAATTGTTTCCCTATATATATCGATGGACAGTTATTCTAGTTTCAATTTTCAAATTTATTCATACAAACAGATATAATGAGCTTCCACGGCCCCACTAGTTATAATAAAAGTGTATATTTATAAAAATGATGATGTCAATACATATTAAAATATGATGCATACACCTACCTAACCGTTGGTTATTACGGGCACTAGGGTTGGCACTAGGGTAGGTTTGAGACGGGTCTAGTAATTTCAGATCCCAACCCAAAAATTAGGTTCATGTCCCGAACCCGTCCCATTCTCGATATTTTTCTTTCCAACCCGTTCCGAAACCCGGCCCAACGGGTGCGGATAATTTGCAAGTCCCAGACCCGTCCCGAAATCACACGTTATTCCAATTTTCTCTTACAATCCGTTCTGCATTATATGATCATATCTCAATCAATTTTACATACAAATAGCAAAATTTATATATAAAACATGATATAGTAAAACATATTTGAAGTGTGATGTTTTTTCACTATGCAACCAAAACCAATTATGAGAGCTCAGTAAAACATGTTTGTGCGAAAAGTCAAAATTAACAGAGAAGTATATATAGAGAAACAAACGAATAAAATTTGTAACTTGGTTATGAATTGTTTTTGGAAAACCTAATTAGGATTATTTAGTTGGTAATGTTTTGTTTTAAATATAAATATCATATCATTATTATTTTAACATACAACGGGGCGGGGCGGGTAGTGGTAACCCAAACCTTGACCCGACTAAATACCTGCTTGTTAGCCTCATTACCCGTTCTGTTACCTGAAATTACTGACGCGCCCGCTTCTCATTGGGTTGGGTTTATGAATTACCCATTGGATTTGGATATTTTTGCCATCCCTAACGGGCACGATGACATCCATGCTCATATTACTGATTATGTCTATATTCACCACTAGTTATTGTGTTTATTTCAAGAAGCATAATTGGACGAGATTAATGATTTTTCATCCAAAAGTAATCCTTAAGCTACATATTGGCATCATACTAAATTTGATATCTTATAGATCGAATAAAGTAGTAATATGTCAAATATTTGTTTGAATATAACATATTCTAAAGTTGATAATAACTTATGGTTCTAAATCAAACTTTAAAAGCTTATGTTTTAATGATATCTCATAATGTAATTTATATATGTTAATGTTAAATTGGATATTCAAATTCTATAACTTTAAGGGGATGCACTCTAATAAAAACAATGTTTTATAAAAAAAGGGGTAATTCCATGTCAGTACCCTAACTTTGCCTCATTTCAAAATCGGTACCCTAAGTTTAAAACTTTTTTTGCCAGTACCCCAAGTTTATTTACGTTGCAGTTAAGGTAACAACTGTTAAATGTAACAGAATTGTTGTGCAAAAAGTCTATATAAACTTCGAGTCAAATCGATTTTTGTGAGCATTTTTGTGCCCTAATCCAATTGTATTAGTCTGTAAATGTGTATATATTAATCATCGTTTGCAATATATTAAATCGGCATTATATTACTTATGTGTTGAAGTAATAGGTCAAGTATGATCTGATATATGTCCACCAAAGTAGTAGAAACATATATCTGTACGGATCACACTTAACGGGTCCCTAGTCAAATATATTTCAATGAAGCGACCAAGTGTGAGGATGATTCTTTATGGTATTGTTCTATTTGCCATTGGGATGGGATCTCGGAATCAGATCATAGATATCACTTGGAAGTGATATTGGACGACCCGCTCTGAATGGTGTTGCATGGATACAGTCATGGACACATTCAATTGTGGTAGCTTGTCGTCGTATCCTAAGACCAAGGAGTCTTTGTGATCGCTGTACAGTAAGGAACCACGTTTGACTTGTTCCTAACGTTGTCCGTAACAAGACAACCATAACGGACATGATTGGCACGGGGACGAACTGTATGATGTAGGGTTTTGGAGCGTTCTAGATCGTCGAGATAGCGGAAGCATTAAAAGATAATCTACTCCAAACCTTGTCCAAGAACATTAAACCATTAAATCCCAAAGCAAAATCTATTCCACAAGATGTTTACCTTTAAGTCTTGTATGAATCGATAAAGAAGAACGTTCGGATCTTCTTCTCTAAAGCAAGTCCACACCAAGAGGATGATCTTGTTGATCCTTCACTTAATTGCCTACTAGAACAATTAAATGAAGAACAAGAGAGCAAGATGAAGAGGAGGAGGGGGTGGCTGGCCAAGCTAGAAGAGAGAGAGAGTGTGAGTTTTTGTGATATTTTGATTAATGAATTAATGTCTAGTATTTGAATTCATCATCCAACTCACAAGCATGGGTTAAAAGTGATTAGTATGGGCTTAAAGGTGCTTTAACCCATACCCCTTAAATCACTCACCTCTTAATCCACAATCACCAACTAAGCACGGTGTTGTGTGGCCCCCACACATGGACCCACCATGTGGGCCGGCCAAGAGGTCTTGTTGGGCCCTTATTGGGCCGGCCATGAGGCTTCATGGGCCGAGCCCAATGGGCCCTCCCGTGTTGTCTCATGCCGTGTCCAAAAGTTGCCCGACCCTTTTGTCGTTACTTATCAAACAAAGTCCGACGCGATATCGACGAAAAACTCAATTTTTCTCGATTCGCTAATTATTCTCTCAAACCGAACCTATGGCACAAAACCTCCAGTTTTGTCCACATATTACTCCTCAAGAAACATCAATGTTTCCTTGTCTCAAGTTATCCGTCTTGTATGTGTGTGACCCTCTAGGCTTATCCCACCGTTGGCAGATCGGCGCAAAAGATTGCTCTTGCCCGATCCATCATAAGTGGTCTCTAGTAAAACATTATGATTACCCAAGGTGCACGATGATCGATGATCGATGATTCGACTTAACCTTTGTGCGTACAAGTCACCATCCTGTTATCTCTAGATATCCCGATTGATCTCAAGGCATAGAGTCGTCTTCCTTGTTCAATCAAACATTGTTACTTGATATGCGAGATGGCTGAGAAATGATAACCCGTATCATTTGCATGGCCATGCTTTTTCTCTCAGTCAGTCTCCATCAAGAGGCCTTCTAACAGATATCTTTCCCATACCGTTGTATGAGGGATAAATCCCTTAGCCGTCTTTCGTGTCACTCATGCAACCCGTTCCGCCACCCAATCATGCCCTTTATAGCAATCCTTTTACAGAAAGCGTTTGGCGCAAGTTAAAGCCGTACGTTCATTGCATAGTGATCACAAAGACTCCTTGGTCTAAGGATGTCGTGACAAGCTATCGCATTTGAATATGTTTATGGCTTAATCTATGAAAACACTATTCAAAGCGGGTCGTCCGATATCAATCACCTCATGATATCTATGATATGGTTCCAGGATCCCACATCCCTATGACAAGTAGAACTACGTCATTAAGAACCATCCTCATACTGGTCGCTTTTAAGGAAGCATAGGTTGACCAGGGACTCGTTAAGTGTGATCCGTACAGATTTATGGTTCTACTACTTTAGTGGTCATAAATCAGATCATGCTTAACATATTACTTCAACACATAAGTAATATAAAGCCGTTTATATTTATACATTACAAACGATGATATTTGTACATAGACATTTACAGGCTAATACCAATTGGACTAGGGCACAAATGCTATCATATGAATGATACGAAAGGCGGCTAAGGGATTTATCCCTCATACTACGGTATGAGATAGGTATTTGTTTAGGCCACTCGATAGAGATTGACTGAAGGGAGAGCATGACCATGCCAACGATACGGGTTATCAGTATTCAGCAATCTCACAGATCGAGAAACAGAGATTGATTAAATAAGGATGACGTCTCTATACCTTATGATCAATCTAGATACCGGACGATAAAGGGATAGCGACATGTACTTCATGAGGTTAAATCGAATCATCGATCATCATGCACGTAGGGTAATCATAACGTCTTACTAGAGGCCACTTATGATGGATCGGGTAAAATGAAATTTTACGCCGATCCGCCGACGATGGAATGAGCCTAAATAGTCACACATATAAGATATGGATTTTGAGAGAAACAACGAAATGTCGAAAATTCGTTTGACGCAAGACAAGAAAGGTCGGATAATAATTGGACCCGACACGGGACCACATGGCCGAAGCAATTGGGCTTCGGCCTAAGGTGGCTGGCCCAATTAGTGGCCCACAAGTGGGTCCACACTTATATCTACCATGCTTGATTAGATGGTGATTTTCCAGGGCATGTGCAAGGCATGGGTAAGGCATGGGCTAGGCATTGGCTAGACATGGGCAAGTGGGAGTTGATTTGAAAGGACACTTTAGGCCATGCTTCAATCACCATCTCATCTATCTAAGACCAAGAGGGAAGACCACAATGACGTAACACACAACACAAAAGAAAGGTGGCTCTCTCTCCCTCTTGCATTGCTCTCGGCCGAAACCAAGCACCCCTTCCTTCTCTTTTCCCTCAATCTTCACACACAACTCTAGTAGGTTGTGTGTGTATGGATATTTGATCATCCTTTCCGTGTGGATACCGTTAGAGAGAAGATCCAAATGTGTTCTTCTTATTTGATTCGATCAAACGGAGAAACTGTCAAGTTCTGTCCAGTTCCGACAACGAATATTGTGTGAGGTTTAGCTCTCAGGTACGAAGTCCGTTTGACCTGAAACGAGCGGAAGATTAAAGAAGACTAAACGTTCTACAAGTTTTCTGAAATATCAATTTCGCATTAGAGCCCTGGTTTGGGACCTACAAGGCCGACAACCGAAGAACCCGGTCAGCATTGTCCAGCACCGTTGACCAAACTATTTTGCTCCAGACGGAAATCCTGCCATCCGAACTGGGTGAAGATCAAAACATGAAAGTTGTAGAGAATTGGTTGGGCTTAACTCTCCTAAACATACCGCATCAATTTGGAGATTTGTAGATTGAGATATGGAGCTTCAAACTCATGTTTTCTACAGGGAAGATTCACTGTAAAACCCGAAAACTTGATTTCCTTTGGATCTAACTTGGTAGTCGATCTTGTACAGTTTCGGGGCTGTTTTATGTTGATTTCGCTGCCATGGACCTGATTTGGATGCCCCGAAACCCTACAGTGGTATCAGAGGCGGTCTACCCTCCCAGATCCTTGTTTGTTTCGGTTTAATTGGTATTTTAACATGCTAGTTGCTTCAAATTTATTTATTTTTTATATATGGGTTAAAATGCCATGAAAAATGAATTTTTGGAGAAAATATCAAATCTGAAATTTTTGAAAAAAATTGGATTTGTCGGGTTACTGGAACGGGACTCTCAGGGAGCTGAGAAGGTGACCGGGCGGGGGCTCCGGCTTGCCGGAGTTGGATTGGGCCGTGGGCCTTGAGCGGCCATGGTCATGTGGACAACCCGTCCTTGCCCCGACGAGGGTCATTTCATGACCAAGGCCGTTGGTGGAGGCCCGACGGTTAGGGTTGCCAAACCCTAGCGCGTCGGTGTGTAGGGGTTCGGCCCAATGGGCTTCAGCCCATTGGGTTTTGGACCCGGGTTATTTGTTGCATAGTGTTTGATCCATGGCACAAACCCGCAATCTAATCTTTTGAAATTTTTTAGATTTGAACGGTTTCGATAAACTGATTTTTCGAAAAGGTCTAGTTTCGATAAACCCGACCAAGCAACTTGGGCAGGAAAATTAAAACCGGAAATGTATCTTGTTTGCAAACATGCTTGTGTGATAACATGTTGTGTGATGTGATGAAATGCATAAGTGCATAGATAGCCCAATAGAGCGTTTAATTCTTTATCGTTTTAATACGATCTGCGAACCGTTAGATTGTACCGTGTAATTATTATTTCATCCGGTCTACGAATCGAGTATTAATTGTAATTTATTGCTCAAGTTGAGAAGGATGGAAACCGAGAACAGTGACAATCTTGGAGGACGTCCACGAGCTAGTGGGAGCGACCTAAATGGTGATGACGAGAAGAGCTCAAGGAGTCTTCGTCTCATAGAATACTTAGAACCTTAGCTTGGGATATTTATGCATTTTTAACCCTTTGATGCATGCTAGAATTTATTTGAATGAAATTTATTTGAATAAAATTTATTTGCGAGCATGCTTAGCTTAATTTTAATTTAAGCTATCACTAACATGCAAAGGTTAAGACCAGATTTATTGTTTGCATGTTAAAGCGTTGTGAACCATCGTCGCATAGGTTGTGATGGATGTGTTCAAATTTGAAAATGTCTTTGCACGGGTTGTAAATGACGGTTTCGAAGAAGATAATGTGAGATAAATTAGAAACGTCACAACACGGGTTGTTGATGACGGGTTCATAATTGTATCAAACATAAATGATTTAAACTCAACCGATCACAAATAATTTTAAGTCAAGTGAGACATCAACCCAAAATCATAAGCTTGTATAGTTCTCCACTCTGTTGATGTCGTGCGCCTTAGCTGAGCATCTTCGAGAGTGCGCTCTATACAAGTTTGCTAAAGTTCTATCTAGATGTCGTGCACCTTAGCGGAGCATCTTTATCAAACTAACCATACTTGATTTAGTTGACTTAACTGCGATTCTCGACCAGGGTTGAGCCAGGGTGGCAGAAAGGCTATGCCGTGTGCAACAACATAGACCCTTACGAAGAATTACACGGGTTGTAATTGGACCCAATTGCATTGATTGTAATTGGATACATGTCCTACCTAAATAAGTGAGTCGGAGCGGTGTGCCTTAGCGTACTTCAATTCACGAATCATGGGTCTTGGTTTTAGATTCGATTAAGTTAGAATCGAATGGTTAATGTTTATTTAGGATCTTCGTAAATTTATTCAAGTTTCTGATTAAATTTACTTTCTTGCGTAGATAAATGGCTTATAAACACGAACAGTTTATCATTAAGGCCTATCTTAGAGAAGGTTAAGCTCAATGAAGCAAGTTATCTGGACTGGGATAGGAACTATTGTGTTCAAGTTGGAATGCAAGGAATACGTCCTTGATCAGGCTATCCCTGGGAACGAACACTAAACGCCATAAGGGCCGTTAAGGATGCATTCAGGAAGCACCTCAGTGATTCTGGGGATGTGGCGTTTGTGATGTTGGGCTGCTTGGAGGGAGACCTCCAAAAGAAGTTTATGAAACTGTCCAAGGTCTCTTTTGCCATGCCGAGGAAAATAAGAGTTACGTTCAAGAAAAAGGCTCGACTCGAAAGATTCGTCATTCTCAAGGAACTCCTCTCCTGCAAAATGTCAGCAGGCAGCTCTGTTAGTCCCCATGTCCTAAAGTTGAAGGGACATCTCGAACACTTGACAAGACCGAGTCTTAGGATGGGACAAGAGATGACATTGTAGACTTCGTTCGGCAATCCCTTCCTCGTGCTTATGATAGCTTCTTTATGAACTATAATAAGATCATCTCAGAGTTGCAATAAAAGCGTGTAACGGCTAAGAAGAACGTCAACCTTATACCGAGGGATATTCTAATGGTCAGATAGGGATCCGACTTTTAAAGAGAGCTGGAGGTGATAAGGGTTAAACCCCTATGCACGCGGCAACAAAGATGAGACTAGCTCGGGTTCCTAAACCTCCTAAAGTCGGGGAGGCTAAGGGAATCAGTATGCTTCTACTGCCAACAGCCCGGTCATTGGAATAGAGACTGCAAGAAGTTCCAGGATGATATGAAGAAGGGTGGTGGATCCACGCCTTATGGTATTCTCGTTATTGAGCTTAATCTTTCTACTTCCGATTCATGGGTATTTATACCGGGCATGAATCTGTACGGATGATCAGAAACTGGAAGGTAGAAGAGATTATGGAAACATAAAGTGGACCTAAGAGTTGGGAACATAATCAAGGTTGCCACTGTAGGCTCCATTATTCTTGTTTTGCCCAGTAGACTTGTATTATTAATTCATAATGTGTATTACATACTTATGTAAGTTCTAATAAAGTCGGTGCTTTATACATATTGAATATGGAAAAATTAAGCTCATAATATAATGTTAATACTAAAAGGTTTAAATCCGATGATTAAAACAAAACTCTAATATGGCACTGTCATTTAGGTCGCATAAATGAGAAGCGCATTTCAGCACTTCACAAGTGCGGACTTCTAAGTCCATTCGAATTCTATTCGATGAAGGGTGCGAGGCTTGTTTGATGGGCAAAATGACTAGAGCGCATTTCGTCGGCAGAGGTGAAAAGGCGGGTGATCTATTGGGCATAATATGCAACAGGATGTATGTAGGCCAATGAGTTCAATTGTCATGAGTGGTTTAAGTTACTTTATCACTTTTACTGCCGATTGCGGTAGATTTGATTATGTCTATTCAATAAAACATAAGTCTGACACTTTTGATAAATTCAAAGAGTTTAAGAATGAATTATAAAACCAGCTTGGGAAAAGTACTAAGGCAGTTCGTTTATATCAAAGTGCAGAATACTTGTCCACAGAGTTTCATGATCATCTTGAGGGATATGGGATCTTATAAGAGTGGACTCCGCAAGGAACACCGCAACAGGATGGTGTGTCCGAAGGCTGGAATCGAACATTGTGGGATATGGTTTGTTCCATGACGAGTCACTCTGATCTCCCAATCTCCTTCTGGGGTTATGCTCTAGAACAGTCGCATTCATTATGAATCGGGCTCTGACGAAGGTAGTGGGAGGACTATAGATCTGGATGATATTCTAGAGGATGTACTTTCTCGGAAACCACTAGAAAGCCCCGTAGAAGAATTGGAGCCAGAGCGGGTAGTAGAGCAGGAACCACCCACTGGAGTTCTTCAGGACGGTCCAAGGCGATCAGAAAGTACCAGTCGTCCACCTGTGAGATATGGAATTTATGTGACTCAAGGTGACGAGCTGATATTGGTGGATCAAGTTGATAAGCCCACCACCTTTCGAGAATCCATGGACAGTACCAACTCTGAGACATGGCTGAGTGCCATGTAGCGGAATTGGAATCTAAATTTTGATAAAGCTGATAATTAGTTCGACTTTGTCAAGAACGAAGATGGGCCTTGCGTTTACAAGAAGGCGGATGGAAGTAAGATAGTCTTTTTGGTGCTATATGTCCACGACATATTACTCATTGGAAACGACATCTCAACCTTGCTCTTGACAAAGGCTTGGTTAGGAGAGTGTTTTGCAATGAAGGACTTAGGCGATGCCTCTTACATCTTGGGATCAAGATATGTAGAGATCACACCAAGCGGGTCTTGGGGTTGTGTCAGAGCACTTACATAGACAAAGTGTTGAGGAAGTTCTCAATGCTCGAATCCAAGAAAGGATTCTTACACATCTGTCATGGCATAAGACTTAGTAAAACTTAGTGTCCGGTGACTGCTGATGAGCGGGAAAAAGATGGATGGAATTCCATATGCTTCGGCTATTGGATCCATCAGGTATGCCATGATATGTACGAGACCGGAAGTCTCGTTTGCCTTAAGTTGTACCAGTAGGCATCAATCCAACCCTAGTGAGGAACACTCGACTGCAGTCAGGGAAATCCTCAAAATTTTTTTGAGGAGAACCAAGGACGGAACGAATGATGATGAGCTAGTCGTCGAAGGTTTTGTTGACGCTAATTTCCAGACAGATCCTGAGAATTTTAAAAGGTCAGTCAGGATACATGTTCATGTTGAATGGTGAAGCTTTAAGCTCGAAAAGTGTGAAGCAGGACACCATTTCCGATTCTACAGAGAAGGCTGAGTACATTGCTGCCTCAGAAGCAGCAACGAAGGCTGTATGGATCAGGAGAGCTTCATAACTGGGTTAGGCGTAATGCCAAAGGCGTCTAATCCAGTAGGCTTATTTTGTGACAACATAGGGGACATTGCATAATCTAATGAGACTAGAGCACATAACAGATCCAAACATGTACCCAGAAAATATCACCTGATACGAGAAATCGTTGAGAGGGGTGATATGAAGATCACTTACGTTGCATCAGATGATAACATAGACGACCCTTTGACCAAGGCTCTTCCTCAAGCTAAGCATGAAAAGCATGTGAGGTCAATGGGTATAGACTAAGGCTTAGATTGGAACTAGGGGCAAGTGGGAGATTGTAAGCATTTTTGTGCCCTAGTCCAATTGTATTAGTATGTAAATGTCTGTATATATTAATCATCGTTTGCAATATATTAAATTGAAATTATATTACTTATGTGTTGAAGTAATAGGTCAAGTATGATCTGATATATGTCCACCAAAGTAGTAGAACCATATATCTGTATGGATCACACTTAACGGGTCCCTAGTCAAATATATTTGAAATTTTGATCGGCTTAGTCGTGCAAGATGCCACACACAATGTTACACGGAATGCTATAACGTTGTGTCTGACTTCTTGCGTAGACAAAGCAGGACAGTAAATAGAAAGCTATAAGTAATGACACAGCAGATTGTTTACCCAGTTCGGTGCAACGTCACCTACGTCTGGGGGCTCTCAGCCTAGTGGAAAGATTTCACTTATCAGTAATCCGTCAGAACATACAAGTACCTGTGATCCCTCCTAGATCTATACTTTATGCTACGTCTTACAGTGCAATCTATCTCAGGGTCTCCCCCTGAATCCAAGAACATCTTGATTCCACTCTTCGAGCAATCGCCTTGCTCTGTCGTCTTCAAGTCTTCTTCAAGCTTGGTGGTTGCGTGCAGTCTTCAACTCACGACTTTCAGTAAACCCTCAATCACCTAACTCTCTATAGTTATGTGATACACAATGTCCTAAGCTCAATCTGCAATTTCTCAGCCCGCAAACCTTCACGTCTAAGAACCTTGCAAATTGTTGCTAGGAAACAAATAAAGAACCACACAATTGCTAAGGGGGTAGCCTAAGCTTTTATAGCAATCGTGGATGAGTACTAACCCTAAAGGGTTTCCTCTTAATCACCGTCTTTCTTCTTTTCAGATTAGGAGTCGTTCTGCACTTTCCTAATCGTTTTCTTGCTGCACTGCCGAGCCTGCACTTTCCTGATTTCTGTCGATCAGGATGCTTGCCGAGACGCCGTCAACAATGTCACACACGATGTCGTAGAAGATGCTTCGACATTCTTTGTAACATGATTCCTCAGTTTCTTCAAAATTAGCCAATCTCGAAAAGCGTCGTAACTACAATCTCCCCCTTTGGCTATTTTTAAGGACAACATTCTTCGTTGCATTCTTCGTCGCATTCGTCGTCTCGTCGATCGACAGTGTCGTCGCGCGTATCGTCGCGTCGTCTCTATCTTTCTTCTTTGTATCATCGCGCGCGTATTTCTAATTTAAACACTTACTCCCCCTTGCTGGCTCAAAAAGAGCCAAAGTAAACAAATATTGCAACAAATCCGGGAAATAAGCAAACTAAATCAAACATAACTCACACTTGCTCTCGATCAGCTGTCGAGAGAGAGCATGATACAGTGTTCACAAAATTTTACAGACCATAAAAGTTGTTCAGTAGTTCAAGAGTCAGAGAATTTCATAGAAAATTTTAAATAGAGCTGCTATTGGAACTTGCAGTCTCTGTTGCTTCTGTGGAGGCTTCTTGGGTAGCATCTTCTGGATCATTTGTGTTATCATCTTCAGAGCCTGGAGGAGACATTGAGTGCAGCAGGTTGGCGCAGTGAGTTCGGCGCTGCGAGAGGTGCTTCAGGGCAGTCTTTAAGTTTGCAATGTCCTCATCAAGCACTTCAATTTCTTGTTTGAGCATGACGACATCCCTGCTGGTAGTCCTTGTGAGAGGGACGACACTTGTGGCTCTACTGGTCTTTGCCGTGGCTTCCGGCCTGACAAGATCAGGAGCATGCCTTCCTTCAAACAACTTGTGGCTCACCACAATTACTCCTCCTCTTTTCCCCACCTTATCCGACGTTTTCAACACGCCAGGGTGTTGATGTACGAGTAATTCAGAGATAAGGGATAGAAAGGCTATGGGAATTTTCACAGCAAGAGATCTAGCATGGCGAACAAGATGATCAATCACAAATTGTCCAAAGTCAAGTTTAGATCCAGTACCTATTTGGTAGATAAGGATTGCTAGCTCAGGTTTGATCGATGATGCGTGGGTTGAGGGCGCCCAGTTTGCAACTCCAATCCGAAAGAGAATGGAGTACTTGGAAGTCAGATCTGAAGCCGCCACTGTCCCTTTGGATGGCCATGTTCTGCTCTTATCTCCGGTGATTTCTCGGAGGACTTTGCTCAGATCGGTTGGTGGCACAGATCGAACCCTCTTCCTTCCCAGGAATTCATTGATGATGTCGGAGGTGATGTCAAAGCGGATGCCTCTGACATATACCTTATCAAACTCTGGAGCATCAGGGGTACCAAACGTGGTAGGCAGATTTGCAATGAATTCTTTAACCAGAAGGGGATAGTGGTTGCCAATGTCGGAGACAGTTCTCATCAATTCTGCCTTCTCCAGGAGCTGTATAATGGCCTTTAGCCCAAATAGCTCTGTGGATGATGTCTTCTCTAGGTACGCCGTTCTCTGAAAGACAAACTCCCACCTCTTTGCGCCTTCTGCTGAGTGAAACGACACGTTGTCGTAGGTTACACTCATGGTGTTCGTGGCCGTCTTCAGGGCCTTCTTCTTCCTTTCTTCCTCAGCAGAGACCTCTTCAAGGTCATCATCAGTGGATTCATCTATCAACCTCCTTGTTGCAATTACTTTCTTCCCCTTTTCTTTGACATGCGATTTTTTCTTTTTGTTGCTGGGACCTCCAGCCTCCTTTCCCTCCTTCCTTTTCCTTGTTTCCTTCAATTTTCCAACCATGACAGCCAAACTTTCAGTTTCTTCTAGAACTTTTTTCTTCAGGGTCGACAGCACTGTGTGTGCCGTCTCAGCTGCTTCTTCCATGACATCTTCTCTGGCATCCAGAGTATTTTCTTCTGTGTTGTTGGTGGTGGCATCCTTGTTCTTCTCAGCTTCTTCCAGATCGGTCTCTCCGTTTCTGGTTTCTTCTTTCTCTTCATCTTCTTCCTCGGCTTCTTCCGAGTCAGCTATTTCTTCCTCTTCTACAGCTTGTTTATTGGCTTTTGGTATGACATCTGTTCCTTCTTCTTCTCCTCCTTCTCCTTCTGCAATGCGTTCCAGCCCATGACTGACCGGAGTCAGATCCTCCTTTTCTCCTTCCGGACGTATCAGTTCTTCTACCACACCTTCTTTCGGCGGGTCCTGGTTTTCTAGTAGTGATTCTAACAGATCACTGTTTCTAGAATTATCGACAGAGAAATCGTTACCTGTTGGTGTTGGAACTGCGACGATTTGCATGGAGGCCTCTCGGTTTTCCTGTCCAAGATCATTCTCTCTTTCTGGCCCAGTTAGGTCAGACATTGAGAAAGCCGCACTTCCGGTCCGGGACTTCTTGGGAACTCGAGTAAAAACTGGTATTGGGGCTTTTTCTGGTGAAGCCTCTTTGATAATTTCTTCTGACTTTTTCAGGGTCTTTGGCCCTTTGATTCGCACTCCATGCTTGTTTGTCTTCGCTCTACTGCTTGTGGAGCCTTTTGCTTCAGCTTTCTTTGAAGCGGTGGCTTCCTTTGGGGCTACTGTGCTTCTAGTTTTCACCATTGTT
Organism: Geranium rotundifolium; assembly: GCA_963920655.1. Classification (NCBI taxonomy): domain Eukaryota; kingdom Viridiplantae; phylum Streptophyta; class Magnoliopsida; order Geraniales; family Geraniaceae; genus Geranium; species Geranium rotundifolium. Next base: position 15,551,943 of record OY987321.1, read on the forward strand.
GTTTGAGAGATTTGCAGAGAGTGAATGGTGAAGGAGATGAGAGCGAGCACAGAGAGGAGGCAGTCTAGGTTTTTGAAAACGATTCAAATCTTCTTTAGCGTCTGACTGTATCTTTCCTTTCCTTTTATATGGGCTTTTGATATGCCTGGCCCAATGACATTCGTTTGTTTTTAGACCGGTTCATGAAGAGGTACCTACACTTCCTCTAAACCGTTTCTGTATTTCCTTTACTGGTCGTTGATGGAACACAGACCAAGTGATGATCTGAGATCCTCAAATCTGTTTGCGTCTAGTACCTTCGTGAAAATATCAGCTAGTTGCTTCTCTGTTGGGATGTGCTCTAGGATGATCTTCTTGTCTTCGACCAATTCTCGAATGAAGTGATGTCTAATATCAATGTGTTTGGTCTTGCTGTGTTGGACAGGGTTTTTGGAGATGTTGATAGCACTGACATTATCACAATACAAAGTCATGGCATCCTGTCTGACATTGTATTCAACTAACATCTGTTTTATCCAAAGTAGTTGTGTGCAGCTACTCCCAGCAGCAATATACTCCGATTCGGCAGTGGAAAGGGCAACACAGTTTTGCTTCTTACTAAACAATGATATGAGGTTGTTGCCAAGGAAGAAGCACCCTCCAGATGTGCTTTTCCTATCTGATGTGTTCCCAGCCCAATCGGCATCACAATACCCCACCAAGGTAGAGGATGTGTCGAATGAATATAACAAACCCAAGTTTGTAGTCCCTGATTTTTCTCAAATTGAATCAGCTCTTCTTGCATATCATTGACCCAATACTCATCATTGATGGCTTCATTGATGTTTTTGGGTTCTGTCTTTGAGACGAAGCAAATATTTCCTATCATCTCGTTATAATCTTCATGAGCTTTTGACCGAGTCCGTACACCTTCATTCAGGTTTCCAATAACTCTAGAGATAGGATGGTTAGTCTGGACTCAAGCTTTTGGCGAGGCTCTCTATCAGCCAGTATATAACAAGTGGAGCCAAAGATATGGAAGTACTTAACATTGGGCTTTCTCCCCCTCCATATTTCATAATGAGTTACTGACATACTTGGTCGGAGAGTGACTCGATTGTGGATATGGCAAGCAGTGTTAAGTGCTTCTGCCCAGAAGTGAGTTGGTATGTCTTTAGTCAGCATCATAACTCTCGCCATCTCCTGTAGAGTCCTGTTCTTACGCTCAACAATGCCATTCTGTTGAGGAGTGATTGGCGCTGAGAATTCATGTGCTATCCCTTCGGAGTTGCAGAAATCTGCAAACTTGCTATTTTCGAACTCTCGACCATGATCACTACGAAGGCGGATGATTTTGCCAATTGTCTCTCCTTTTTCTCGTTGGACTTGGATGCATAGATTCTTGAAGATCGAGAAGGTGCTGATTTGTCACGAGGGAAGTCAACCCAAGTGTATCGTGAGTAATCATCTACACATACAAAGACATATCGTTTTCCTCCAAGGCTTTCAACTTGCATTGGTCCCATGAGGTCAACATGTATTAGCTCAAGTACTCGAGAGGTGGTGATATGCTGAAACTTCTTGTGTGACATCTTGGTTTGCTTTCCAATCTGACGTTCTCCGCAGATCTTTCCCTCTACTATTTTTTAGGTTTGGGATTCCGGTGATAGCCTGCTCTGAGATTGCCTTTTGCATACTTCTAAGGTTTAGATGTCCAAGCTTTCGATGCCATAGTTTGGTTTCTTCTGCTTTGGAGACAAGGCACTTGGTTGCTTCGGTATGTGTCTTAGGAGACCAGATATAGCAATTGTCTGTCGAGCGAACTCCTTGTAGAATAGTGACCTGATCGATGTTGTCAACTACACAGGCTTCTTTAGTGAATTTCACTACTAAATCCTGATCACAGATCTGACTGATGCTAATCAGGTTTGCCTTAAGTCCTTCTACAAGTAATGCTTCAGTCAGACAGGTGGCTTCTGGATGCTTGAGTACTCCTTTTCCGCTGATTCGTGCTCGGATCCCATCTCCAAACGTAACAAAGCAGTTTGTATATAATTTAAGATTGGAGAGAAACTCTGGAGTACCTGTCATGTGTCGAGAGCATCCACTGTCGAGATACCAGTCTTTGTTCGTTGAAGCACTTAATGATGTATACGCAACATTAGCTCGATAGGTCAGGTTCTTAGGTCTCCATTCAAGGCGAGTTGTCTTCGGAGGAGATGGGAGATGCCTTTGATATTTCTGAGCTTGCTTCCTCTTAAGGAGTTGAAAACAAAAAGGTCTGATATGACCTGGTTGACCACAGTAATGACATATCCATTGATATTGATAAGCTGGTCTTCTGTAGCTTTGTTGTCTGCGTGGAGGATGTCTTCTGACAGTTTCTTGACAAGAACAGGTTGTAGACGATGTTATGGCTTTTGTTGTAGGTCGTCCTGTAGGATGAGTTGGGGCATCCTGTTGTTTCTTGTCTGCCAAGGCTTGTTGTGGGACATGTAGGGTTTTGGAGCGTTCTAGATCGTCATCGTGATAGCGGAAGCAATAAAAAGATAATCTACTCCAAACCTTGTCCAAGAACATTTAAACCATTAAATCCCAAAGCAAAATCTATTCCACAAGATGTTTACCTTTAAGTCTTGTTTGAATCGATAAAGAAGAACGTTCGGATCTTCTTCTCTAAAGCAAGTCCACACCAAGAGGATGATCTTCAAGATGCTTCACTTAATTGCCTACTAGAACAATTAAATGAAGAACAAGAGAGCAAGATGGAGGAGAAGAACAAGGGGTGGCCGGCCACACTAGAGAGAGAGAGAGGTTTTGTGAGTGTTTTGTGATTAAATGATTAATGAATCAAAGTCTTGCATTTAATCCATCATCCAACTCACAAGTATGGGTTTAAAGTGATTGGTATGGGCTTAAAGGTGCTTTAACCCATACCCCTTAAATCACTCACCTCTTAATCCACAACCACCAACTAAGCATGGTGTTGTGTGGCCCCCACAATGGCCCCACCAAGTGGGCCGGCCATATGGCCTTATTGGGCCCTTATTGGGCCGGCCATGAGGCTTCATGGGCCGAGCCCAATGGGCCCTCCCGTGTTGTCTCATGCCACGTCCAAAAGTTTCCCGACCTTTTTGTCGTTACTTATCAAACAAAGTCCGACGCGATATCGATGAAAAACTCAATTTTTCTCGGTTCGCTAATTATTCTCTCAAACCGAACCTATGGCACAAAACCTCCAGTTTTGTCCATATACTTCTCCTTAAGAAACATCCATGTTTCCTTGTCTAAAGTTATCCGTCTTGTATGTGTGTGACCCTCTAGGCTCATGCCACCGTTGGCAGATCGGCGCAAGACTCGCTCTTGCCCGATCCATCATAAGTGGTCTCTAGTAAAACATTATGATTACCCAAGGTGCACGATGATCGATGATTCGACTTAACCTTTGTGCGTACAAGTCACCATCCTTTTATCTCTAGATATCCCGATTGATCTCAAGGCATAGAGTTGTCTCCCTTGTTCAATCAATCATTGTTACTTGATATGGGAGATGACTGAGGACTGATAACCCGTATCATTTGCATGTCCATGCTTTTCCTCTCAGTCAGTCTCCATCAAGAGGCCTTCTAACGGATATCTTTCCCATACCGTAGTATGAGGGATAAATCCCTTAGCCGTCTTTCGTGTCACTCATGCAACCCGTTCCGCCACCCAATCATGCCCTTCATAGCAATCCTTTTACAGAAAGCGTTTGGCGCAAGTTAAAGCCGTACGTTCATTGCACAGTGATCACAAAGACTCCTTGGTCTAAGAACGTCGTGACAAGCTATCGCATCTGAATATGTTTATGGCTTAATCTATGAAAACACTATTCAATGCGGGTCGTCCGATATCAATCACCTCATGATATCTATGATATGGTTCCAGGATCCCACATCCTTATGACAAGTAGAACTACGTCATTAAGAACCATCCTCATACTGGTCGCTTTCAAGGAAGCATAGGTTGACCAAGGACTCGTTAAGTGTGATCCGTACAGATTTATGGTTCTACTACTTTAGTGGTCATAAATTAGATCATGCTTAACATATTACTTCAACACATAAGTAATATAAAGCCGTTTATATTTATACATTACAAACGATGATATTTGTACATAGACGTTTACAGGCAAATACCAATTGGACTAGGGCACAAATGCTATTAGGACAAACTTTGTCCCTGTTGTTGAGGGGACAGCATGTGTGTACCCTAGTCCCGTCGTATCTTTGGACTGTTTTCCCACCGATAAAATCTTGTCAAGGCTTTCTGTGCTCGGATTCATCATCTTTACCGATTTAGTCATGAGACTAATTTCTCCATTGAGTCTGGTGATTTCTCGTTTCAGCTCCACGATCGTCTCTAGAAATCTAGATTTGTCGTTGGTAAGACTAATGATCCTTTTGCCTTGTTGATCAAGTATCAGAGTTTCCTTGATCCATCTGGTGTGCAAGCCTTTGTATGCCTCGACTAGTTGCTCTTTAGTCCAATTCTCATTTGGAGTTGGATCATTATTGATGTCGACAGCATTATCAATATTACATGTAGGAGTAGTAGTAGTGAATGCAACAAAGTTGCTTACCTCTTCAGATCCACTATCTTCATTGTCATCATCTGATAGGGTGGCATTGTATCCTCGTTTTTGTTGTTTGAGGAAATTTGGACATTCTCTACGGAGGTGGCCGAATCCTTCACATTCATGACATTTAAGTCCTTTGTTTTTGTTTTCTTCCCCACTCCTGTTTGGTCTGTCAAGACTACCTCCAGCTTGAGCTTTTTGTGAAGCATTGTTTCTGGCATTTGCTGTGACATTCCGTCCACCCATTCGACTAAATCTTCTCATGGCTTTGTTGTACTTTTTTGTGAGAAGGGCCATTGTAGCCTCGATGTCTTCATCTGAATCCGACTCCTCAGGATCTGGTTGCTTGTGTGTTGAGCTCTTGAAAGCAACTCCTTTGTTCCTTTTGTCAATGTTGGGTAGAGACAACTCATAGGTCATTAGAGACCCCATCAGCTCATCAAATTTCAAGACCTTGAGGTCATGAACTTCTTCAATTGCTGTGATCTTCATCTTGAACCTAGGACTAAGAGCACGTAGGGTTTTTCTTACCAATTTTTCATCAGACATTGGTTCTCCCAGAGAATAGGATTCATTGGCTAGATCACGAATGCGAACATTGAAATCTGCAATTGATTCATCTTCCTTCATGACGAGGGCTTCGAAGTTGGTAGTCAGGTATTGCAGTTTCTGTTCTCGAACCTTAGTTGTTCCTTCATATGCTACGGCCAAGATGTCCCATGCTGATTTGGCAGTTGTGCATGTGTTGATTAGTCTGAACACGTTCTTGTCAACACCATTAAAGATAGCATTTAGAGCTCGAGAATTTCCCAATGATTCTTCATCTTCATCATCGGTCCAGTCTTTTTCTGGTGTTGGGCCGATAGGATTGCCATCACTGTCACTGAGTTGTGGTGCATTCCAACCATTGAGTACAGCCTTCCATGTCTTGTTGTCTAGTGACTTCATGAAGGCACACATCCGAGCCTTCCAATAGCCATAGTTGCTCCCATCTAGAACAGGTGGTCGATTTATGGATCCTCCTTCTTGGGTATTGTCCATCTTTAATCAAAATATATGTTTAGGAACTCACCAAAAGCTATAGGTGCCTCCTCTGATACCAATTGAAATTTTGATCGGCTTAGTCGTGCAAGATGCCACACACAATGTTACACGGAATGCTATAACGTTGTGTCTGACTTCTTGCGTAGACAAAGCAGGACAGTAAATAGAAAGCTATAAGTAATGACACAGCAGATTGTTTACCCAGTTCGGTGCAACGTCACCTACGTCTGGGGGCTCTCAGCCTAGTGGAAAGATTTCACTTATCAGTAATCCGTCAGAACATACAAGTACCTGTGATCCCTCCTAGATCTATACTTTATGCTACGTCTTACAGTGCAATCTATCTCAGGGTCTCCCCCTGAATCCAAGAACATCTTGATTCCACTCTTCGAGCAATCGCCTTGCTCTGTCGTCTTCAAGTCTTCTTCAAGCTTGGTGGTTGCGTGCAGTCATCAACTCACGACTTTCAGTAAACCCTCAATCACCTAACTCTCTATAGTTATGTGATACACAATGTCCTAAGCTCAATCTGCAATTTCTCAGCCCGCAAACCTTCACGTCTAAGAACCTTGCAAATTGTTGCTAGGAAACAAATAAAGAACAACACAATTGCTAAGGGGGTAGCCTAAGCTTTTATAGCAATCGTGGATGAGTACTAACCCTAAAGGGTTTCCTCTTAATCACCGTCTTTCTTCTTTTCAGATTAGGAGTCGTTCTGCACTTTCCTAATCGTTTTCTTGCTGCACTGCCGAGCCTGCACTTTCCTGATTTCTGTCGATCAGGATGCTTGCCGAGACGCCGTCAACAATGTCACACACGATGTCGTAGAAGATGCTTCGACATACTTTGTAACATGATTCCTCAGTTTCTTCAAAATTAGCCAATCTCGAAAAGCGTCGTAACTACAATATTTTAATGAAGCGACCAAGTGTGAGGATGATTCTTTATGGTATTGTTCTATTTGCCATTGGGATGGGATCCCGGAATCAGATCATAGATATCACTTGGAAGTGATATTGGACGACCCGCTCTAAATGGTGTTGCATAGATACAGTCATGGACACATTCAATTGTGGTAGCTTGTCGTCGTATCCTAAGACCAAGGAGTCTTTGTGATCGCTATACAGTAAAGAACCACGTTTGACTTGTTCCTAACGTTGTCCATAACAAGACAACCATAACGGACATGATTGGCACGGGGACGAACTGTATGAATGATACGAAAGGCGGCTAAGGGATTTATATCTCTCATACTATAGTATGAGATAGGTATATGTTCAGGCCACTCGATAGAGATTGAATGAAGGGAGAGCATGGCCATGCCAACGATACGGGTTATCAGTATTCAGTAAGCTCACAGATCGAGAAACAGAGATTCATTAAATAAGGGTGACGTCTCTATGCCTTATGATCAATCTAGATACTTGACGATAAATGGATAGCGACATGTACTACATGAGGTTAAATCGAATCATTGATCATCATGGACGTCGAGTAATCATAACGTCTTACTAGAGGCTACTTATGATGGATCGGGTAAAATGAAATTTTACGCCGATCCACCAATGATGGCATGAGCCTAAAGCGTTACCCATATAGGATATGGAGTTTGAGAGAAACAACGAAAGGTTAGGAATTCGTTTGACGCAAGACAAGAAAGGTCGAATAATAATTGGACCCAGCACAGGACCACATGACCGAAGCAATTGGGCTTTGGCCCATGAGGCCCAAGGTGGCCGGCCCAATTAGTGGCCCACAAGTGGGTCCACACTTATATCGACCTTTCTTGATTAGATGGTGATTTGCCAAGTCATGGGCAAGACATGGGCAAGGCATGAACTAGGCATGGGCAAATGGGAGTTGGTTTGAAAGGACACTTTAAGCCATGCTCCAATCACCATCTCATTTATCTAAGACCAAGAGGGAAGACAACAATGATATAACAACACAAAAGAAAGGTGGCTCTCTCTCCCTCTTGCATTGCTCTCGGCCGAAACCAAGCACCCCCTTCCTTCTCTTTTCTCTCAATCTTCACACACAACTCTAGTAGGTTTTGTGTGTATGGATCTTTAATCATCCTATTTGTGTGGATACTGTTAGAGAGAAGATCCAAACGTGTTCTTCTTTTTTGATTTGATTAACCGAAGAAACTGTCCAGTTCCGAAAACGGATTGCGTGAGGTGTAGCTCTCTGGTCCGAAGTCTGTTTGACCTGAAACCAACGGCAGATTAAAGAAGACTCAACGTTCTAAAAGTTCTTTCAAATGGCAATTTCGCATTAGAGCCCTGGTTTGGGAGATACAAGGCCTACAACCGAAGAACCCGATCAGCATTGTCCAGCACCGTCGACCAAACTGTTTTGCTCCAATCGGAGGTCCTGCCATCCGAACTGGGTGAAGAGCAAAAAAATGAAAGTTTTAAGAACCGAAGCATTTGGAGATTTGTTGCTCGAGATATGGAGCTTCAAATTCACGTTTTCTGCAGGGCAGATTCACGGTAAAACTCAAAAACTCGATTTCCTTTGGATCTAACTTGGTAGTCGAACTTGTGCAGGTTCAAGTCTATTTTAGATTTCTTTCACTGCCATGAACCTTATTTGGCTGCCCCGGAACCCTACAATTTTAGGGATAATTTAATTTCACTATTCTTAAGTATGCATGTTTTCGTGTCATATAAATTTTATATAATAAGAATAAATATAAAACAACACTTTTACCCTAATTTGCACAAAAATTTGACTATACGGTTTAAGAGCGTAATTGTCTTTTCTGATAAACAAAATAAAAAAAAGGAAAATAACTAGTAGATGACAGTTTTGCCCTCAAACAGACGCACACACTCTCACCTTTATATTACATTCATCAAATCCTCAAACCCTCAATATCAAGTTCAAGCTCCAATAACTTTACACTCAAACAAAGTGGTAGTACACTTTTGTTACGTTTAGTGTTGGTTTTATTTTTTAGTGCAAATAAAGATGTCGGCCTTCATGTTTCATCTTATGGTAAGACATCCTTTAGTATGTATTTTTGAAAAGTTTCGGTGTGATTTGTAGAATCGTGCCTGTGAGATATTCTCTCGAACAAAATTGTGTCTGTGAGATATTCTCTCGAACAAAATCGTGTCTGTGAGATATCCTCTCAAACAAGATCGTATCTGTGAGATATTCTCTCGAGTATGGGTAAAGAAACCCTAGATATGCCTTGAGGGTTACGAAACCAGAGACACGTCTTTGAGATTGTGTTAGCTGCTATAAAAGCCGAGAGCTTCACCCTTAGCAGTTTGGACGTTCTTCTGTGTAAATATTTAGAGCTTCTAAACGTGCAAATATTCGAGCCTGCGTATTAGAAGGCTATATGTTTTGATAAGAACATTGTCATTCACCACACTATTCGAGAAGATTGAGTGTTTGTGTGATTTGGGTTTTGTGTATACGTGATTGAAGACTCACGTGTTGTTGAAGATATAGATCATCCGAGCTAGGGGTGTTCATGGGTGGTTCAACTGCCCATTCTGATTTTATTTCAACCACCCACTAGTCTGCGGGTGAACAAAGATAGAAACTGTAAACTACCCAAAATGGTGCGGGTTGAGGACTTACAGACCCATGTGGATCTGCGGGAGATTTGGGTTAGGACCCGCTCAACCCAAAAATTTGAGGCTCTGGCATGAAAGAAAGCTCATAAAACAAGTTAAGATTCACTAAACTATTAGCCAAAATATTATGATTTTATTTCAATAATCATAATGTGATTTCAATAACTTGAATCTAAATGATTAGATATTCAATAAATTAGGCAAGTCTTCATCCCAGTTTTTTCATCTTCAATCTTCAACTACACGTCGGTAGACCCATCATCACTTCTGATGAATTTAAGAGCTCTTAATGTAACCCGAAATTATAGAGTGAAAATGAAAAGTAAATTAATACTGATAATGTTCATATTCTTCCAAACAAGTAATCTAACAGTGATAATGTAAGAGCTTGTGCCCTAGTCCAAATCTTTTCTGTATAATCTTCTGTTTAGCAAGGAATGACATTTACATTATTATTGTGTTATAGTAATGTGTCAAGCGATAATTTTTTTGTTAAGTCATTAGTGTGTCATCACTAATAGTGGAGCCTTTAGATACTATGAAATTATGCTTGACGGATGCATTGGTCGAATACTTATATATACGTGACTAGCGTGAGGATGACATACGATCATGTTCTACTGATCAAGATGTAGAGTCATATCACGGATATCGTCTGCGAGACAATATCGGATGACCCGACTTGGAGTATGGTGCATAGATTAAGTCACCAATGCATACTCAACGGTATTTGTGCTCAACGGTGGGGCATTCAGCTGGAAGAGCTTCAAGCAGCCAACCATCGCAGATTCTACTACAGAGGCCGAGTACATACCTGCCGGAGAAGGGGAAAAAGAGGCTGTGTGGATCCCTAAGTTCATGGCAAGATTGGACGTAATGAAGAATTCTTCCGATCCGATGAACTTGTACTACGACAACACTGGCACCATAGCACATGTTAAGGAGCCCAGAGCGCATGCCAGATCCAAACATGTACAGAGGCGTTTTCACTTGATTCGAGAGTACATCGAACAAGGTGAAGTGAAGATTTGTAAGATTGAGATAGAAGATAATGTAGACGACCCGTTAACAAAGGCTCTCTCATAGCCTAAACATGAAAACCATGCAAGGTCAATGAGTTTATGTTGGGATTTAGATTGAAGTTAGGGGCAAGTGGGAGATTGTAAGAGCTTGTGCCCTAGTCTAAGTCTTTTCTATGTCATCTTTTGTTTACTTATGAATGACATTTACATTATTATTGTGTTATAGTAATGTGTCAAGAGATATTTTCTTCTTAAGTCATTAGTGTGTCATCACTTATAGTGGAGCCTTTAGATATTATGAAATTATGCTTGACGGATCCCTAGTCGAATACTTATACATAAGTGACTAGCGTGAGGATGATATACAATCATGTTCTGCGGATCAAGATGTAGAGTCATATCACAGATATCGTCTGCGAGACGATATTGGATGACCCAACTTGGAGTATGGTACATATATTAAGTCACCAACGCATACTCCGTCGTCGTGTGATCACTGCCTTAAGGCCTTGGAGTGAGTGGCTCACATGCATGTCACTCCAGTAGTTTTACATGCTCCAACGCTGCCTGTAACAGGGTAGCCACAACGGGCATCGTTGGCTATTGGATGGACTGTAGTGGGAGCGCATGAGTGACCCATCATCACTTCTGATGAATTCAAGAGCTCTTAATGTGACCCGAAATTAGAGAGGTAGAATGAAAAGTAAATTAATGTTGACAATGTTCATATTCTTCCAAACAAGTAATCTAACAGTGATAATGTAAGAGCTTGTGACCTAGTCCAAGTCTTTTCTATGTAATCTTCTGTATAGTTATGAATGACATTTACATTATTATTGTGTTATAGTAAAGTGTCAAGCTAAAAAATTTCTTCTTAAGTCATTAGTATATCACCACCAATAGTGGAGCCTTTAGATACTATGAAACTATGTTTGGCGGATCCCTAATCGAATACTTATGCATAAGTGACTAGCATGAGAATGACATACGATCATGTTCTAATGATCAAGATGTAGAGTCATATCACAGATATCGTCTACGAGACAATATCGGATGACCCAACTTGGAGTATGGCGCATAGATTAAGTCACCAACGCATACCCCGTCGTCGTGTGATCACTGCCTTAAGACCTTGGAGCGAGTCGCTCACATGCACATCTCTCCAGTAGTTTGACATGCTCCAACGCTACTTGTAACAGGGTAGTCATAACGGGCATCGTTGGCTATTGGACGGAGTGTAGTGGGAGCGCACATTGCGTCCGAATGGATTTGTTTCCCCACGGTGAGACGTGGTGAAGGGTATGGTTCTTGGCCCCTTGATGAGCATGACTAATGAAGTGTGTGGCCGCACCAATTACGTGTCAGTCATCTCGGAATTCAAGGAACTAGATCGAACACATGGGGATGACGACTATATGCCTCATTCAATCTCATACGCCTTAAAGCAAAAAAAAGGTTAGTGATACAGATGACAGGAAGGAGATATCGAATCAATACCTCGTGGGCATTGGGTAATCACAACGTCTTACTAGAGACCACTTGTGATGGATCAGGTGAAATGATGTTTTACGCCGATCTACCAATGGATCACGGGCCTACAGGGTCACACGCTAGTGGCAAGAACCGAAGCTTCTCGATATGACTTAAGAGGCCCAACATAGGTGGAATAGAAGTGTGGCCTGTGGGTGGTGATCGACACCTTTGTGCTGTTGATCGACACACGCCACTAAGGGTGTCGATCGACACCTTGGTAGTGTCGATCAGGGCCCTCGCCAATAGGGTGTTGATCGACACCTAGGTGGTGTCGATCGGGGTCTTTGCCAATGGGGTGTCAATCAACACTTCTGTTCTCAGAGGTGTGTCGATCGATGCCATAGGCTGACGGGCTGAGCCCTAGAGGCCCTTACCCAAGCGTATAAATAGTCTTGAGGTAAGAGCCTCCATAAACTTAATAGAGCACACTTTGTATTCACCCAAAGGTTTTCTTCTATCTCTCTCATTGAGAGTAAAAGAACAAGAGAGATAGAGAGAGACCACCAAGAAAACTAGTGATTCTTGTGGAGGTCTTAGCTTCGTAAGGTTCGAGTCTGGTTGTGTGTGCACACGTAGAGAGTGAGCTCGATTGCTTGCTTGGGATTCGAGGAGGACAAGTTTGCTAGACATTTCTAGAGATAAAAGTTATCATCTTTCTTTTAGTTCATGATTCATCTAGTGTAAGCACAAGATCCTTGAGGGGTTCGGGTTAATCATTCCAATTCCGCTGCGCTTGACCCGTCAGGGAACCCCAACAAATAAAAGATACATCATTTATAGTGATAAGAAACCCAATTTTTAAAGATCAAAATAGCATCTGAAACAATAAAAATTTAGACTAAAAATTTAACAAAAACCAAGTAACCCCAAAAATCAACAAAATATATGAGAAAGGCCTAAATTTTTAACTTGCATTCTAAATCTTAAGAAGATATCAGAATATAAAGATTAATAAAGAATCATTTAAAATTGATCCCAAAAATTCTTTGAGACAGATGTATAAAAAAATTAACATGCAAGACAAATAAAAAAAAAGAGAGCAAGAAATTAATTAAAAAATGAGATGAGACACAAGTAGAAAGAGAGAGATCGAAGCGTGAAGAGAGAGAGAGAAAGAGTAAGTGGCTATATAAAAAGACAGAAATGAAGTGATAAGAAAAGAAAGTGAATGCGTTTATAAGCATTTACTTGTACATACTTCAATAACTCATTTGTAGGCCTCTTTGTAATATGCAGGCGGGCCGGTTGAACTGAGGTTGTTACTTATTTAAACCGTAACTCGTCCATTATACACGGTTGAATGATGATTAGGCCCGCAGCCCACCCAACAATTGGCGGGTGACTGTTATACGGTTGACGGTTTGGGCGGATTTGTGGGCGGGCCAGGTAGTGGGTCAAAGTTGAACACCCCTAATCCGAGCATAGGCGTTTGCTCGAAGAGTGGAATTGAGGAGGATTTCAAATTCAGGGGGAGACCCTGGTCTAGGCATTCGCTTGTAGTAATACTAGCCAGGGCATTGATTTGTGTGATAATCATTTAAGGCCTTGTTTGCACTATTGACTACCATATAGTGAAATCCTTTCCACTAGCAGAGTTCCCCCAGACGTAGGTGATGTTGCATCGAACTGGGTGTTATTTCGGCTTGAAATTGGTGCACTCGGTACACCGAATCATTCCCGGAGTCGGGATTCGACCCGAGTTAAATCAGGTCAAGAATCGGGCTCGTGAAAACCGAATTTTGGATTAAGTCGGGGAGAGTGTCGATCAGCACCCTAGGGTGGCAATCGACACCTCTCCTTGATATCTCCACCAAACTGGAGGGATGTCGATCGACACCACATGGGTGGCGATCAACACCTCCTGCCAGTAGGGTTTTTCGGTTCATGTCGAAATTTTAACCTAAGGAAAATAAAAAATTGGAGTGTGATTATTTTATTTGTATTGATGCCATGAATATGCTCGATCATGGATATGGACATAATGGTTTTGATCGAGTATACAAGATTTCGAAAACTATTTTTTCGTCGAGATAAAGTACGTTCTCGAGTTTCCACGGGATTGATGACCCGAGAAACCGGAGGACCTCATAGTTGTGTCGTTCAATGTACGCGGTGCATTGTTGGCACATTGTATTGAACTTTTGGTATCGCCCAACGGCCTATTAGGGTTTTGCTTGATACACTACAGTTTCAAAATACCGGTCGATGAAGTGATTACATTGAGCAGCGGCGGGGCCGAGTCCTTGCGAATGTTTCGAAGCACCGATTCTCAGTTTTTGTTCGAAAACTGGAGAGTCTCGGTTTAGGATTTCGAGATCGGGACTTTCGAGTGCCGTGTGAGATCGATACACTAAAATCACAAAAAGGCTAAAATATGATTTTATGTGATTTATAACATGCATTGTGTGACAACATATATGTTAGATAACATGGAGTTATTTGATAACATGATATGCTTGTAACATGTTTAGTTAGATCACATGATGTATAGCCTAGCCCATCACGACAAAACCGTTTATATTGCATTAATTTGGTATGTAAATATAAAATTGGCGGTTTGTGCAATTTTAAGATTTGAGTTGTATATATTTTGCGACGAGATACGTCGTGGTTTACTTGTATTATATTTATACCCGGCCTGCGAGCCGATGATTTGTAAATGCACTTCCGGAAGATGACACATCGGAGGTCTTGATGATGGCATTGAATCGTGGACATGTCAAGAAGCCAGTGGGAGCGTCGCCAAAGATGAAGAAGTCATATTACTATTGTAGTTACGACGGTTTTAGAGATTGGCTGATTTTTAAAGGAACTGAAGAAACATGTTACAAAGAATGTCGAAGCATCTTCTACAACATCTTGTGTAACATTGTTGATGGCGTCTCGGCAAACATCCTGATTGACAGAAATCAGGAAAGTGCAGTTTCGGCAGAAAAGAAAGAAGGCGATTAGGAAATTGCAGAACGACTCCTAATCTGAAAAGGAGAAAGACGGCGATTAAGAGGAAACCCTTTGGGGTTAGTACTCATCCACGATTGCTATAAAAGCTTAGGCTACCCCCTTAGCAATCGTGTGGTTCTTTATTTGTTTCCTAACAACAATTTGCAAGGTTCTTAGACGTGAAGGTTTGCGGGATGAGAAATTGCAGATTGAGCTTAGGATATTGTGCATCACATAACTATTGAGAGTTAAGTGACTGAGGGTTTTCTAAAGTCGTGAGTGAAGACTGCACGCAACCACCAAGCTTGAAGAAGACTTGAAGACGACAGAGCAAGGCGATTGCTCGAAGAGTGGAATCAAGACGTTCTTGGATTCAGGGGGAGACCCTGAGATAGATTGCACTGTAAGACGTAGCATAAAGTATAGATCTAGGAGTGATCACAGGTACTTGTATGTTCTGACGGATTACTGATAAGTGAAATCTTTCCACTAGGCTGAGAGCCCCCAGACGTAGGTGACGTTGCACTGAACTGGGTAAACAATCTGCTGTGTCATTACTTATAGCTTTATATTTACTGTCCTGCATTATCTACGCAAGAAGTCAGACACAACGTTATAGCATCCTGTGTAACATTGTGTGTGGCATCTTGCACGACTAGCTGATCAGAATTAGAACCCAATTTAAATGAGTTTAATTAGACTTTAGCTAAATGAGCTTTAAGCCCACTCTTAATCTTAATTATTATTAGGGAAAATGACACTTTTGTGCACCTGAATATACACTTTTGACACTTTCATACCCTAATTTTTTTTCTCTTTTTTCCATACCTTACTTTCATTTTGGGACAACTTTGTTCAGAAATTTCAAAATACCCAAATCACCCCTGAATTGAACTAAAATTAAATCTAGTTTAATTCTGGTCATATTAAAGAGTGTGAAAAGACGAAATTGCCCTCAACTATTTATCAAAATTTCAAAGGTATGCCACCCTTTCAACTATTCCTCTCCTCTTCTTCCGCCACCCCCTCCTCACCAGCGTTTCTCCGGCATCTATCGCCGTGGTTTCTCCGACATGTGGGGAGCACGGTGGACCGACGAGGCCTCCAGAACACCTCTGCCAATGTGTCCGTCTCGACCCCATCGTCCTCGACCCCTCCTTCTCATCTTCTCCGGTGATTCTTTGCCTGAGCCGGCCATGGTTCTTCCTCTGCAGCCTCCACAACACAAAATAGCGAGCATCTACGAGGTAGGCAGCGGGCAGCGAGCATCGACGAGGTGGGCAATGTGCAGCGACCAAAAGGGTAGAATGCGGTGCTCCGACGATCGTCTCCGGCACAGAATGGCCGGAAAAGAGATAGAGGGAGAGTGGGAATAAGAAATGAATTCAAGAATTCAAAATTTTCACTCGCCGGAAAGTGTGCCGGAACATATTTTCCAGCACACTTTTCGGCGAGTGAAAATTTTGGCACAACTTCGGTCACCTTCAACAACTCCGGTCACTAGGTACGATGCTCACGATGCTTCGGCGATCGCCGCCATCCTCTCCCGCCATCGCCGCCGCAGGAGGCTCTGTTTTGATGAAGTAGGAGGGTCCAATGGCATTCACTTGAAAATTTGATGAATAGTTGAGGGTAATTTCGTCTTTTCACACTCTTTAAAAAATTGGGCTGGTTCTCTTCATTACACCAGGCGTAATTTCGGTATTTTGAGAATTTTAGGGGTTAATTTTCCTCTCCTCTTCATTACTTCCAAAATGAAAGTAAAGTATGGAAAAAAGAGAAAAAAAGTTAGGGTATAAAAGTGTCAAAAAGTGTATATTCAAGCGCACATAAGTGTCATTTTTCCTTATTATTATACCTAAATTAAGATAATTAGAGAGTTATTTTAAGAATTTATTTAGTAAAATTCAAGATAATTATGATATGATTTTCACGGTATCTTTTCTCTAATTCCCTCTCCAATTTTCGGCTCCTCTTTCCCCTCTTGTGCCGTCCTTCTCTCTCTTCTCCAAGCTAGGGTTTTTGCTTCTTCTTCTCTCAATATTAGCATAGTTGGTTGAAGAAACCTTAGAGCATTAAGGTGTCTTGCTTGTGTGGACATGATAGAGAGCACAATCTTTTGGTTTTGCTTTGTCATATTCAAAATCCTCAAAAATGGAAAAAATCGGGACAAACTTGAAAATCTGTCCAGCACTGACGAGTAAGATGTTTTTCTTCAAACGATGGTCTACAGTCCGAACTGGGTTTTGTGCAAAACATGAACCGAGGCATTTGGATATCTTTAGCTCAAGTTATGGGTTTTAGAAGTTATGTTTTTATGCAGGCAGATTCACTAAATCTTCTTTGTGTTGATTTGATTCGGTTTGCAAAGGTAAAATTCCAGAATTTTTCAGATTTATTCTTGCTAAATTAATTCATATGATGATCGGTTTTAATTTAGTATTCGAGATTCCATGGTTACTTTTGCTTCTGCATGAAATTAATTTTTTTTGGAACCCATGGAAACCCTTCACTTAAAAGCCCGCACTTCTGAAGTGTTGAGACCCGTCTCTCATTTATGTGGCCTAGACGATAGTGCCATATTAGAGTTTGGTTTAAATTATCAGATTTAAACCTTTTGGTATTAAAGTTATAGAGCTTTCTTGTATTGGGACTTTCCATATTCAACACATATAAACCACCAACTGTACTTGCACTTGCATAATGTACGTTATGACATTTTATATTGAAAATCTCGTTTTCAATAACAAAAGAAAAACCTTCCTTATCTAGTAAGGATATAGATATAATGTTTCTACTGAAAGTAGGTACAAAATACACATTATCAAGTACAAGAACAAGACCACTGGGAAAAACAAGTGTAATAAATCCTACAACAGTTGCGGCAACTCGAACTTTGTTCCCAACCCTTAAGCCTACCTCGTTCTTGCCCAAATCTCTTCTATTTTTCAGCACCTGCACATTCGTACAGATATGAGATTCAGCCCCGGTATCTAATACCTTTGCATCCGAAATAGAGATATTTAGCTCTAAAAAGAGAATACTTGATGAAGTAGCGGCCCCACCGCCCTTCTTCTGATCATCCTGGAACTTCCTGCAGTCCCTTTCCAATGATCGGGTTGTTGACAGTAGAAGCAAACCGACTCCTTTTTCTGTTTAGCCTCCCCGACATAGGGAGGTTTAGGAAGCAAAGCCAGTCTCATCTTTCTAGCCATGTGCATAGGGGCTTTACCCTTATCACCTCCAACTTTGAAGCTAGTTCTCTTTTGACCATTAGAACATCCTTGCCTCGAGTGACCTTGATGTTCTTTTCGGCCGTTACAAGCATTTGATGTAACTTCGAAAAGGTCTTGTCCATCTCATGCATTTACTAATTCATTACAAAACTATCATATGTATGAGAAAGGGATTGCAGAACTAAGTCTGCTGCCATATGCTTTTCCATCCCGAGACCGAGTCTCGTCAGGCCGTCGAGATTTCCCTTCATTTTTAGGACATGTGGACCTACAGAACTGCCTGCTGACATTATGCAGGCGAGGAGTTCCTTGAGAATCCTGAATCTTTTCAGTCGAGCCTTCTCCTTGAACATGACCTTTATTTGCGTCATCATGGCCATAGGTGAAAGAGATCACCACAGGTTCCAATCGATAAATATCATGCAGCGGACGTTATGTAACCGTGGTGATCGAAACAAGCTATGATCTTAATGTAAATTCAACATGTTATATATACCTTTTGAATCTGAAAATTACCTCTTCTAATCGATGAAAACACAAGCTTAGTGTTTCTCTATTAGGTCAACACAAGCACCACAACTGAAGAAGGTTTTCACTCAAATTTTTGCTATGAATTTTTGAGAGAAGCTTGACAACAATGGAGGATGAGAGAGAGAGAGAATTCGGCCATGAGGGGGAGAGAGTGATAGGATTAGTTGCTGAAAATTAGAGAAGATAATGGAAGATATTATGTGATTTTAATTTGAAAATTAAAATTGAATTTCAAATTAAAATTGCATATCTATCCTTCATAAACTCTTATTTGCATTTGTTCCCATTCATAACTTAAATCCCTAAATGGGCTTTAAGCCCGTTTAACTAAAACCCAAATTAGACCATTAACATGAGTTCTAATTTCGGTTTAGACAAAACGGCTCAATATCCTCGAATTGATTTCTTCAACCGTCAGGTTAAAACCTTAGGCCAGAAAACTACTGAATCGTTTTCAATTTTCATCCATAATTGTTGTCATATATCGTGCTTAATGCGTGTGACCCTCTAGGCTCACGAACAATTGGCAGACTGGTAAAATTACTATTTTACCCTTTTCATCATAAGTGGCCTCTAGCAAGACATTATGATTATCCAATGTTCGTGATTATCGATTATTCGACTTAACCTGTTATCGTACATGTCACCGTCCTTTTATCAAACCGATATCCAGATTGATCAATAGGCATAGAATGATCATCCTAATTTATCAATCACTGTTTCTTGATATCTGAGATGACTGAAAACTGATACTAAGGTATCACCTGCACGGCCGTGCTATTCCTTCAGTCATACTCATCAAGTGGCCTAAACGGATATCTTTCTCATACCAAAGTATAAGTGATAAATCCCTCAGACGCTTTTCGAGTTCACTAGTGCAATCAATATCAAAGCCAATCGAAGCCGTTATAGTTACCCTTTTACAGATAACGTTAGACTAGGTCAAACTTAGGTATTCGTTACATAGTGTACACAAAGACTCCTTGGTCTTAGGATATAATGACAAGCTACGATATGTGAGTATCTCATGACTGGATCTATGCAGCATACTCACAATCGGGTTGTCCGATATCATCGACCTGATGGTATCTATGATATAACTCCGGCACATACTTTGCCTTGATCAGTAGAGCGTGATCACAAGGAGTTGGTCTCATACTGATCGCTTCTTTAAGAAGCTTAGCTGATCAGGGACTCATCAAATGTAATTCTTTTTTATTTATATATCTACTATTACTGGTTACATATATAATGACATAGATCAAATTACATTCGATATATTACTACAGCACATTAGTAATATATGCCGACTTATTTATTCGGAAAGATATAAAACATTACATCTGTAGATCACTTATATATTGGACTGGGGCATAACTCTAACAATAGGGTCATCGGACAGTTCCATAAATTGCTTCTAGAGCTCCGGCTCCATAGCGCCCAACATCACACACGCCACGTCGATATTGTCGCTAGGGTGCTTTTAGTATGCATTTTTAACTTCCCTCGGGGCGTTGAATGCTGGCTCCACAGGGATAGCCCGGTGTAGGGCGTATTCCTTGCGTTCCAACTTGAACACAAGTCGTAGGTTTCTGTCCCAGTCTAGATAATTTGTCCCATTGAACTTACCCTTTTCAAGAATATGCCTCAACGACAAACTCTTGCGTTTGTTGAATTATTCGCCATTTATCTACACGAGGAAAGTAAATTTAATCAGAAGGTTGAATAAATTTACGAAGATCATGAATAAACATCAACCATCCGATTCTAATTTAATACAATAAAAAAATCAAGACCCATGATTGGTGAATCGAAGTACGCTAGGGCGCACAGCTCCGACTCACTTATTTAGGTAAGAAATGCATCCAATTACATCTAATGCAACTAGGTCCAATTACAACCCGTGTAATTCTTGGCAAGGGTCTATACTATTGTACACGTGATACCCTTTCCAACACCCTGGCTCGACCCTGGTCGAGAATCGCAGTCAAGTCAACCAAATCAAGTATGCTTAGTTCGATAAACATACTCTGCTAAGGCGCACAACATCTGGATAAAACTGTAGCAACTTGTATAGAGAACACTCTCGAAGATGCTCCGCTAAGGCACACGACATCAACATAATGGAGAATTATACAAGTTTATGATTTTGGGTTGGTGTCTCACATGATTTGAAATTGATTGTGATCGGTTGTGTTTAAATCATATATGTTTGATACAATTATGAACCCGTAACTAACAACCCGTGTTGTGACGTTTCTAATTGATCTCATATTATCTTCCTTGAAACTATCATTTGCAACCTATGCAAAGACGTTTCAAATTTGAACGCATCCATCACAACCCGTGCGATGATGGTTCACAACACTTTAGCATGAAAACAATTAAATCCGGTTTTAATCTTCGCATGTTGCTGATTGCTAAAACAAAATTAGCTAAGAATGCATACAAACAATTTATCTACGAAATAAATTCTAGCATGCATTAAAGCCTTAAATGTGCACAAATAGCCCACTCTAAGGTCCTAAGTGTCTAACGAGGCTTAAACTTGAGACGACCATCTCAATCAGCTCTTCTCGTCATCGCCATTTAGGCCGCTCACCATTCTCGGTTTCAATCCTTCTCGACTTGAGCAATTAATTACAATAAATACTCGGTTCGTAGACCGGATTAAAGAACAATTACAAGCTACTACTAGCGGTTCGCAACCCGCATAAAATAATATTTACATGCTACAATCAAACGGTTCGCAGACCGTATAAAAGCGGTAAATAATTGTTGTGGGGTCAAACGGTCTCCTTTTGATC
This sequence comes from Geranium rotundifolium, assembly GCA_963920655.1. Lineage (NCBI taxonomy): Eukaryota > Viridiplantae > Streptophyta > Magnoliopsida > Geraniales > Geraniaceae > Geranium > Geranium rotundifolium. The sequence goes on from OY987321.1 coordinate 15,573,249, forward strand.
CCGCTCAACCTCACAATTGAATACTCATTTGCCTCGTAGTGGCCATTTAGGGCCAATTAAGACCAATTTTATGCTCTATGGGGTTTTCAAGAGATATACAGGAAATGGTGGAAACCGGGCAAGATTCGAGAGTCCGGGAGATCGAGACTTGAGGAGCAAGAAACCAAATTGGGCTACAAAACCATTAGTCACGATCGTGCCTCCTTTATGCACGATCGTGACTAATAAAGGTCACGATCATGACTCTCCAAGGCACGATCGTGCCAAGCAGAATATCCGGATGAATATTTTCTCCAACTTACAGAGTCTCCACAATCTTACTCACGATCGAGGCACGATCATGACCTAGAGAAAAGCACGATCGTGGCTGCCAAGTCGCGATCGTGACACAACCCCAAACATAGAGGCGATCATGCCCATGAAGAGAAGAACGCGGCGTTGACCTGATCAAAATACATGATTGGTTAAATGAGGGTGACGACTTTATGCCTCATGATCAATCAGGATATCGGGAGATAAAAGGATAGTGACATGTACTACAAGAGGTTAAGTCGATTTAATCGATCACCATGCACGTTGGGTAATCATAATGTCATACTAGAGGACATTGATGATAGATCGGGTAAAATTAAATTTTACGCCGATCTACCAACGGAGCATGAGCCTAAAGGGTCATACCAAGGGATATAATCCTAGAGAAATAAAGTGGCAGAGAAGAGTAAGTTCGTAAGACACGAGCCATGACAATTACCGGGCGTTTTGGGCCGTGGGCCCGTGCTTGAAAATGTCACGCGAATCGAGAAAACCTAATTTTTCGTCGATGTCATACCGAACTTTATTTGATAAGTTTGAGGAGTGGACGGGAAAATATTGGACACGGCACGGGACCACATGGCCAGAGCAATTGGGCTTCGGCCCATGAGGCCGTATGTGGCCGGCCCAATAAGGCCCAAAGTGGCACAAAGGGTGGGTCCCTTTGTCCACTAATCTTGATTAATGGATGATGACTATATGAGCTTATCCTAATCCCATTATGTGGTAATAATGAAAACTAAATTACTTGGCCACATTTCATCCATCTTCTCTATAAAACTAAGAGCTCTCCACCATGTTCATGTGTGTCTTCTTCTTCTTCATTTCTTACTGAAGCTCTGCCCAAATAATCCCGGGATCTCTAGTCAAACTACGTGGACTTTGATCCCATAATACGGGTACGTAGGCGCCTAAGGAGGCTCAAGTCTGGTCTTGATATATCCGGTGGTCACTAGGTGATTCGAGCAACAACCGAAGAATCCGGCCAGCACTGTCCAACTTCGTCCATTAAACTATTTTGCTTCAGAAGGAGATGTTCCCATCCAAATTGGGCGAAGGGTAAAGCATTAAAGTTATAGAGAATTGGCTGGGCTTCACTTTCCAGAAAGAAACGAAGCATTTGGACATATGTAGCTTGCGATATGGAGCTTTAAAGTCGTGTTTTTCTGCTGGGCAGATTCATGGTAAAACCCGAAAACTCTTTTGCTTAAGGATCTAACTTGGGTAGTCGATCTTGGGCAAGTTCGGGGCTGTTTATTCTTGCTTCTGCTGTGATGACGGTGATATGGATGCCCGGACCCCAACAATCAACAACAACAAGCATTTGAGCTTTTAGCACCTACACACCAAGAGCATTTCTAAACTCTCTCTTTTTATGTTTATTGCTAGTTTTTCCATTTGTATGATGTTATTTGATTTGAGCCCCATGGTGGAGGGCTAAAACCCTTAGCCATGGGTGCTAAACATTGTATAACTTGATTAACATGTCTTAATATGAGGTATTAGTTCTAGGTCTCCTATGGCGTTGTGTGATTTTCTTGTTTTAATGCTTGCATCGTGATTTAATTACCTAGAATGCATATTAGGAGACTAAACCGATCCTGAGAGGGTCGGATAGGCTCGGTCCTAGGAAACACAAAGTGCTAGGGGCTCGAAGCCGTGCGTAGACGCCCCAGATTAGCACTTAGCCTAATATTGTCGGGCAATTGCGGTTTCGGGATTGATACAAACTCGAGAGAATGAGTGTCGTCCCGAGGCTAGGCTGTTCTCAATGCCGAGAGGCGAGAACGGTAATTATGACATAGGTCCGTCACCACGAGACTAATAGTACTAATACTTCACTTAAGTAATGTCCAGTTTTGCATGTTTAACACCCTAGGCGCTTTAAGTGAATTGTTATACAATTTGTTAATTGCTTGTTAAAAGAAGTAGTGTTCAGAGAATTACAATCAAAAACACAAAAATCGACCAACGACCCTCATTAGTCCATGTGCACCGACCTGGTAGCTTACCGGTCTTATAAATATATTACTAGTGACTGCGTACTCTTGCGCGACAATTTTCGGTCAACAATAACTAAACGCTGTAGTGGGCTACCTATGCACCATGCATATCAACACATCACACAACATGTTATCACACAAACATGTTGGCAAACAAGATGCATTTCCGGTGTTAACTTATGCCCAAGTTGCTCGGTCGAGTTTATCGAAACTAGACCTTTTTGAAAAGATGGTTTATCGAAACTTGACCTTTTCGAAAAGATGGTTTATCGATACTAGACCTTCTCGAAAAGATGCTTTTAACTTATGCCCGAGAGTCTCGTTCCGGCGACCCGACAAATCCATTTTTTTAAAAGTTCCAGATTTGATATTTTCTGTAAAACTTCATTTTTCTTGGCATATTAACCCATATATGAAAAATAAGCATGTGATTGGAACAAGACAAACAAAACAACAACGAAACCGAAGCAAACGAAGATTTAAGAGGGTAACCGTGGTCTAATACCATTGTAGGAACTTTGAGGCTACCAAGAATACCATGGAAACGGAAGCAACAATAAACAAAGCCTTAAATCTGCCCAAGAACGTAAAACCATTAAATCCCAAGATGAAATCAAAGCCACAAGACTTTACCTTCGGTTTGTTCGAATCCGACAAGAAGAGCACTTGAGATCTTCTCTGTAACGGAGTCCACACGGATGGAATGATCCAAGAGATCCTTACACACTCAATCTACTAGAGTTGAAGAGCAAAGATTGAGAGGGAGAGGAAGGTGAGGCCTCGGCCAAGACTTCACAAAGAGAGAGTGAGAGCTCTTTTTCACTTTCTTAATATTTTGTGTGTTCTGCAATGTGAATAATAATTTGATATATCTTGGTTTAAGAGAAATGATGATGGTGATTGAATGGCCACCATTTGAGCACTCCTAGCCACACAAATGGATTACGATAAGCACATCTAGTCATCACCCACATAACCAAGATTGGTGGTCAAAGGGACCCACCCTTTGTTCCACTATTGGGCCTTGTTGGGCCGACTACTTAGGCCCTCATGGTTCGAAGCCCCAATAGTAGAAAGTGAAGTATATGAGGTACACCTTGAAAACTCTTCAAATAAACTTCATTATTTCAATGCATCTGAGTGTCCTAATCAAGGAGTGGTAGAACTCGTGGAAGATGGACATGTGGCAAGTGAAGATGACATGTTCGACAAAATTTATGATGAGAACATTGTTGAATTCAAGGCAAACGATATTGTGTATTCACGTGTAGATCAAGAGCATTCTTCAATCATGCAAGAAAGTCTGAAATCGAGTCTGAATCCTACGAGGGAGGTTGATGTGTTGAGAACCGACATGTTTCACACCAAAGGAACATGCATAGATCACACTGAAAATCAAGGTTCTCTCTAACGGAGTCCACACGGATAGGATGATCCAAGAGATCCTTACACACTCAACCTACTAGAGTTGAAGAGCAAAGATTTAGAGGGAGAGGAAGGGGAGGTCTCGGCCAATACTTCACAAAGAGAGAGTGAGAGCTCTTTTTCACTCTCTTGATATTTTGTGTGCTGTGTAATGTGAAAAATAATGTGATATATCTTGGTTTAAGAGAAATGATGATGCTGATTGGGTGGCCACCATTTGACCACTCCTAGCCACACAAATGGATTAAGATAAGCACATCTAGTCATCATCAACTTAACCAAGATTAGTGGACAAAGGGACCCACCCTTTGTTCCACTATTGGACCTTGTTGGACCGGCCACTTATTCTAGAAATATTCACATGTGTTTATGGGTTTATGATTCACATGATATGGAAAAAAAAATCAGATTTTTGATGGTTAAAAATGATTTTTTTGGGGCTGTTTTGGGTTAACCATGGCTGAGCCCTTTGGTGGACCATGGAGAACCCTCGGGCTGACCATGGTCAGAACCAAAGGCCGACCAGGTTTCCTCGGGCGACCATGGATGGCCCGCGGGCGACCATATTCAGCCCTTGGCTCGACCAAGGATGGCCCGCGGCCCGTCCATGGGCGCTGCCGCGAGCGACCACGGTCATCCCTCGGCTCGAACATGGAATGGCTTGCGGGCGACACCGAGGGAAAGACCAGGTCCAGGCCCTAGGCCGACCAGATCGGTGGCCCGCAGACACGCCCGTGCTCGCCCGCGGGCGACGTGTGGGTGAGCCGTGGCTGGCCGATCAGACCCGGGGGCATGGACCCATCCTTGGCCCGTGTCAGTTCCTGGGGAATTTCCCAAAAATTCAGATTTTTCAGACCCGTTCCGGTTTCGACAAACCGGGGGTAAGCCAGTTCAATTTTGACTAATCAAGTTAAACCGTCCGGTTTCGATAAAACGGATTTTTTTCCACATTTTAGCAAGATAAGATTTGGAATTAATTTTGTTGTTTTATAATATATTGTTTAATAACATGGTGTTTGACAACATGATTGATTTCAATATGATGTGTAGCTTAGCCTGTCTAGATTTTGGTTTATTTTGCAACCTGCATAGTTGCTTTGGTTTTTGGGGTTCCCGGGGTCTCAAGCACAGCGGACACAACGAATTTAACCGAGAACCCGCCACATGATCGTTTGCAAACAATAGATGAATCATTAGAACGAGTAAAGATCGGATATTTACCTCTCGTAGTCTAGCGAAAAACTCAGGAATCCGATCTCAAAACGACTCCTTGGACTCGTTCTCTACAAGTGCACACACACCGAGCTCGACCTTCTGAAACTTGAATCCTCACCGGAATTACTAGACTCCAGTAGCACTCAATCAATCGATTTCTCTAGCTCCCAATGAAAAAACTAGAGAGTTTTCTCTAGTGGTGTAGCTAATATTGCTCAAGATCCTTCGAGAGAGGCTCTCACCCAAAGCCTCCTTTTATAGTCTTTGGGGAGGGCCTCTAGGTTTTCAGCACCCGCCATAGGTGTCGATCGACACCCTTCCTGCGTGGAAGGTGTCGATCGACACCACCCATACGGTGCCAGATCTTAGTGTCGATCGACACCTCCAAGGTGGTGATCGACACCTCCTTGTGACCGTGTCGATCGACACCCCACTGCAATCATTACCACACAATTTACTTTGGACCTCTTGAATCCCTTCGGTCTTGCTCTTGGAGTGTGACCCTGTAGGCCCGTGACCCATTGGCAGATAGGCGTGAGAACCCATCTCACCCAATCCATCACCAGTGGCCTCTAGTAAGACGTAGTGATTACCCAATGTCCACGAGTGTATCGATCGGTTCGATATCTTCTATCTGTCATATGTATCATTAACCCTTGGTTTTCTTTCAGGCGTATGAGATCGAATGAGGAATAGAGTCGGCATCCTCATGTATTTGATCTAGTTCCTTGAATTTCAAGATGAGTGGTATGTAATTGGTGCGGCCGCACACTTTCTCAATCATGCTCATCAAGGGGTCCAAAACCATACCCTTCACCACGTCTGACCGTGGGGAAACAAATCCCTTCGGACGCAATCCGTGATATGACTCGCAATATGGGTTGGTGACTTAATCTATGTGTTATACTTCATGTCGGGCCATCCCATATCATTTCGCAGACGATATCCGTGATATGACTCTACATCTTGATCAGCAGATCATGATCGTAAGTCATCCTCACGCTAGTCACTTATGTATAAATATTCGACTAGGGACCCGTCAAGCACGATTTCATAGTATCTAAAGGCTCCACTATTAGTGATGACACACTAATGACTTAGAAGAAATCATCGATTGACACATTACTATAACACAATAATAACGTACATGCCATTCATTTCTAAACAGAAGATTACATAAAAAAGACTTGGACTAGGGCGCAAGCTCTTACATTGGTTTGTAATTTAATTACGACCTGCATGTCGTTGTATTTTGTAATTTCATTTTATTAATGTAATTATGAAGGCCAATGTGAGAATAAGTCGAGACGGAGATTGGAGTCCAAAGGAGGCTTGAAGGCAGTGGGAGTCCACAAGGAAGGAGCGAGCACATATCTGAAGATTTAGTCTTTCGGTTTTGTTCTTCTTATTTTTCTTAGGATATAAGACGGGCTAGGTTATGCATGTTTATTTACATTTATATTTTATTTGTTGAGAACCGACATGTTTCACATCAAAGGAACATGCATAGATCACGTAGAAAATCAAGGAATAATCAAAGGAGCGTTAATGTTGCGAGAAGAAAATGTTATTAAAGTCGACGATAAATTGGCAGCTGAATTCATGTCAACATTAAAAGATGATGGAGGTGACACATGTGTTTTTCAAGAAAAAGCTATCAATTGTACCGAGATCTATGAATATCCAAGTGAAAGACGATCAAGAAGTGAATAAATCACACATCTTTCAAACTGGCTGTCATGTTCAAAACAAGGTATGCAACTTCACTGCTAAAAGGGAAATTTTCACCATTGATGGTAATATTTCTCTCGCTAACAAATTGGAGATGTCAACAAGTAAACTTCTTGAAACATATGCATTACTAGAGCTCGATTATTGCATTGCGACAAAAATGAGAGAGCATATGCCAGGTTTAGCAAGTAGTAGAAAATATGGAGATCCATTTTTACATGAGATGAGTCTAGTGCAAGATGAACGGTTGTTGTTGGAACAACTATGCCAATTCGATCAAGGAGCTAAGAATTTTTTTTAATTCTTTCCTGTGACACCGAAGAAATCTTATGATGATTGTATCTCATTGAGAAAATATGGTGAGAAGTGGAAAGGATAAGTTAGGAAGCAAGTTAAATTCCTTGCTCATAAACTGATTATTTTCAATAGAGCTAATAGGCGTCTGTTCGATGTTGGAGATAACTTGATGACAACATTTAATGTAATAGATTTACGCCTGTCCGACGCCAATGGAGACTGAAGATATTTTTAAAGAAGAAAAGGGAATTTTTAGGAATTAAACAAACAAGTGAGTGCAAGATGTGTCATGCCTTTAATTATAAAGATATATATTCTTACAATGGCAAAGAGTTGAGGCCAAGTCTTCTTTTGCAACTTTGGGCGTTTGATGCAAGGGCATTAAGGAATTTAAGCACATGAGCACAACTCTTTTAATTTCATGTTTTTAATATTCCTTAATTCTAGTTTTTAGAATAAGTGGCTTGTAGCCCAGGTATAATTACTTTCCAAATTGATATATTCCCGCTTATTATTTTCTATTATCCTAGTTTCCAGTTTATTATTTTATTTTTTAGATCCTAGTGGTTAGTTCGTAATTTCATGTATTTAAAGGGGTTTAGGCTCTTTGAAAAATCAGATTTGAGTGAATAAAATTTAGGGATAATTCCAGGTGGCTACACCTAGATATTGCTGTTTTTCACCTACGTACACCTAGAATTTTTTTTTCAACTGACTACGCCTAGAATGTGCAAAATTTTCATTTTGCACTTTCCATCCAATTCTGTTAGTTTTTAACGTTTTTTTCATATGAAATGATAGAAATTCCCTAAAGGTTAAAACAATTATTATAATTGGATTGAAAAGACTAAAATGCCCTCACTTATTCATCTACTTTTCAAAGACATGCCACTCCTCTCTCACCTCTCTTTTGTCTCTGCAACTCCACCACCATCTCATCTTCTTCATCATTCAATTATAATTAAAGATTTAATGTTTTATCATCTACTATACATCCTCTTCAGTGAGGAATGAAATTGAATTAATTTTCAGCACCTAAGTGTTAGAGTTGTGCCCTAGCCCAATGTAATAACTTAATGTTTTATCATCTTTCAGAATAAATAAAACGACATTATATTACTAATATATTGTAGTAATATATTAAATATGGTTTGATCTGTATCATTATGTGCATCATCACTAACAGTAGAACTGCGGATTTTAACGAATCATATTTGATGTGTCCATGGTCGGTTCAGCTTCATTAGAAGCGACAAGTATGAGACTAACTCTTTATGATCACGCTCTACTGATCATGGCAAGGTGAGTGCCAGAGTTAGATCATAGATGTCATCAGGGGAATGATATTGGACGACCCGATGGTGAGTATGTAGCATAGATGCTGTCATGAGCATACTCACAAATCGTAGTTTCTCATCGTATCCTTATACCGAGGAGTCTTTGTGATCACAATGTAATAAGTATCTAAGTTTGACCTAGTCTAACGTTACCTGTAAAAGGGTAGCCATAAGGGCTCTGATTGGCTTAGGTATAAGTTACATGAGTGAATTCGAAAGACGGCTAAGGTATTTATCCCTCATACTCCGATATGGGATTGATATATTTTTATGCCACTTGATGAGTATTACTGAAAGAAATTGCATGCCCATGCGGGAGATATATAGTATCAGTTTTCAGTCATCTAAGATATCGAGAAACAGTGATTGATTAAATAAGGATGACGGTTCTATGCCTTGTGATCAATCAAGATATCGGGTGATAAAAGGATAGTGACATGAACGATAAGAGGTTAAATTGAATCATCGATAATCATGAATATTAGGTAATCATAATGTCTTACTAGAGGCAACTTATGATGGAAAGGTTAAAATGGTAATTTTACTAGTCTATCAATGATTCGTGAGCCTAGAGGGTCACATACTTTAAGCAAGGTATATAGCAAAAGGAATTTTAAAAATTCGCCTATCGGTTAGTTAAACCGAAATGAATTAGGTGATTTTCGGCCTAGGTTTTAAACCAGATGGTTGAGGAAATCGGTTTAAGAGGATTGGGTTGGTCTAGCTAAACCATTTATTTATATCTTAATGTGTTAATTAAATGGGTTGCTAGAATGGGCTTTAAGCTCATTGATTTATTTTTCACAAAATTCAAAAATCAATTGAAAAGGGGTAGTTATTTTTAGGGAAAAGGACAATTTTGTGCACCTAAATATACACTTTTGACACTTTCATACCCTAACTTTTTTTTTTCTCTCTTTTTTCCATACCCGAATTTCATTTTGGGACAACTGGCATTTATATACCAAAAATGGCCCTGAATTTTTGTTCAATTCATGAGTATTTGGTTCAATTCATGGGTATTTTGGTTCATTTCATTTGTATTTTGGAAAAATGGTCCAAAATTTTCTTGAATTTTGGTTCAATTCATGAGTATTTTGGGTATTTTGGAATTATTGTCCCAAAATGAAATTCAAGTATAGAAAAGAGAGAAAAAAATATTTAGGGTATGAAAGTGTCAAAAGTGTATATTTAGGTGCACAAAAATGTCTTTTTCCCTTATTTTTATATAGTTTTAAAAATAGACTTCTTCTTCTTCCACTCCCCTTATCTCGGCCGAACTCCTCCTCTCTCTCCCTTCTTTTTCTTGCTTCATTCTTCATCATTTTCTAGTAAAAAGTGTGAAGAAACTTGTGGAGATCAAGTGCCTTATTTGTGTGGACTTGCTAGAGAACACAAAGGGTATTTGTATAGGTGATTCAAGTAGGTAACATGGTAATTTTCCATATTTTCATGTTGTTCATATGCTGATTTTTCATAACATGATGATCCATTTTAACATGCTTGAGAATCCACGGTTAAGTTGCTTCCGCAAATTGTTTTGGATCCCTTGGTTTTTATCAGTAAGGCTCTCTATTTATAGAGATTAGATAGGATTTTGGAATCATGAACCAGCCCATAAAATGGGCTAGGTTCAGTTTCCTTATGGAAACCCTAGCCGCCACTTATTGTGGCCGGTTTGGGCCACATGGGCCGAAACCCATTAGGGTTTCAGCCATGGGCTGCCGCGCCCAATAAGTGGCCGTCCATGAGGGCTGCCATGCCATGGAATCCTCTCATGGGCTCGGCCTCTAAGGTCCGCCACGGCCGTCGCCCAAAGCCCTAGGTTTTGGCCCCGGTTTGTGGCCCCCTTTTGTGCTATCTGACCCGTGGCCCAAAACCCTAGGTTTTTTCCACAGCCCATTCCTATTAATTTACCAATATTTTACCTAATTTCTACAATGCGTATCCTTTGTGTGTGACCCTCTAGACTCATGTCCCGTTGACAGATTGGTGTAAAATTACCATTTTACCCTTTCCATCATAAATTGCCTCTAGTAAGACATTATGATTACCCAACATACGTGATTATCGATGATTCAACTTAACCATATGTCGTCCATGTAACTATCCTTTTATCACTAGATATCTTGACTGATCATAAGGCATAGAGCCGTCATCCTTTTTTAATTAATCACTGTTTTTATTGATAAGCGAGATGACTGAAAATTGATACCTCGTATCAACTGCATAGTCATGCGTTTCCTTTCAGTAATTCTCATCAACTGGCCTAAACGGATATGTTCTCATACCGAAATATGAAGGATACATTCCTTAGCCGTCTCTCATATCATTGATGTAGCCCGTCCCTAGGCCAATCATAGCCGTTATGGCTACTCTTTTACGGGTAACTTTGGGCGTACGTCAAACTCCGATATTCACTACACATTGATCATAAATACTCCTTGGTCTAAGGATACACTGACAAACTACGACGACTAAATATGCTCATGACAATATCTATCCTACATATTTAGGTCGGGTCGTCCAATAATATATCCCAAATGTTATCTATGATCTGACTCTGGCAATCCCATTGCCAATGACCAGTAGAATGTGATCATAAAGAGTTATCCTCATACTGGTCACTTCTAATGAAGCTTAACTGACCAGGGACCTGTTAAATGTGATCCGTGCGGTCCTATGGTTCTACTATCAGTGATGACACACTCGATGACATAGATCAAATCACATTTAATATATTACTACAACACAATATTAATATAATGCTGATTTTATTTCATTGGAGACGATGATAAAACTATTACAGACTACTTTGTATTGGACTAGGGCACAAATCCTACAGGTCTGTACCCGGCTAAGTGGCGACTGTATTCATCAAACCCTAAACCCATTCTCTACGATATCCTATTTTTCTGATCCATTCATATCCTATGTTATTCTCTACTATCAGTGATCACACACTCGATGACATAGATCAAATCATATTTAACATATTACTACAACACAATAGTAATATAACGACGATTTTATTTTATTGCAGACGATGATGAAACTATTACAGACTACTTTTTATTGGACTAAGGCACAAATTCTATGAGTTTATACCCGACTAAATGGAGGCTGTATTCCTCAAGCCCTAAACCCATTCTCTACGATATCCTATTTTTTTCATCCATTCATAAACTTTCTTCAATCGAAAAATTCAAACCCAAGAAACTACAAAAATATATTCCAACTCACCTTGTTCTACTTATTTTTGTAGCCATCACCGTATCACAAAGGGTGACGGGGCGGTTGCCTATGTAGGGTTTTAGAGCGTTCTAGATCATCGAGATAGCGGAAGCATAAACATTAAGAACTCCAAAAACTGTCCAAGAACATGAACCATTAAATCTCAAGGAAAAATCTATTCCGCAAGAGTTTACCTTTTAGTCTTTGTTGAATCAAGAAAGAAGAACTAGATGATCTTCTTCTTTAGAGCAAGTCCACACCAAGAGAATGATCCTTAAGATCCTTCACAATTAGCCTACTAGAACTAATATGTGAAGAACAAGAGAACAAAGAGAGGGGAGAGATCAGCCACACTTGTGAGAGGAGAGAGTGAGTGAATTGTTTTTGATATTTTACTACTTCATCAACTCATAAGGCATGGTTGATTAAAGCAACAAATGATGAAAGCATGGGTTAAAGGCAAGTCATCAGCTAATCCCCTTAAATCAGTCTCCTCTTAATCAACAACACCAACTAAGCATGGTGTGTGGCCTCCACAATTGGACCCACCATTGTGGCCGGCCATAAGAGGCTTTTGGGCCTTGTTCGGCCTTTGTTGGGCCGGCTTGGTGACCTCATGGGCCGAGCCCAATGGGCTCGCCCATGCGGTCGCGTGCCGTGTCCAAAAATTACCCGACCCTTTTGTAGTTACTTATCAAAAAAAGTCCGACGCTCAGTTTTCTCGATTCGCTAATTATTCTCACAAACCGAACCCATGGCCTAAAACCCTCAGTTTTGGACATGTCTTGCTCCTCAAGAAACGTCAATGTTTCCTTGTCTCAAGTTATCCATATTGTATGTGTGTGACCCTCCAGACTCATGCCACCGTTGGCAGATCGGTGCAAGAGATCTCTCTTCCCCGATTCATCATAAGTGGTCTCTAGTAAGACATTATGATTACCCAAGGTGCATGATGATCGATAATTTTATTTAACCTTGTGCGTACAAGTCACTATCCTATTATCTCTAGACATCCCAATTGATCACAAGGCATAGAGTCGTCATCCTTGTTCAATCAATCATTGTTACTTGATATGCGAGACGATTGAGAACTGATAACTCGTATCACTGGCATGGCCATGCTCTTTCTCTCAGTCACTCTCGATCAAGCGGCCTTAACGGATATCTTTCCCATACCGTAGTACGAGGGATAAATCCCTTAGCCGTCTTTCGTGTCACTCATGCAATCCGTTCTGCCACCAAATCATGCCCGTTATTGCAATCCTGTTACGGAAAGCGTTAGGCACAAGTTAAAGTCGTACGTCGATCGCATAGCGATCACAAAGAGTCCTTGGTCTAAGGATATCGTGACAAACTATCGCATTTGAATATGTTCATGGTTTAATCTATAACACACTATTCAAACCGGGTCGTCCGATATCAATCACCTCATGATATGATTCCGGATCCCACATCCCTATGATAAGCAGAACTACATCATTGAGACTCATCCTCATACTGGTCGCTTCAATTGAAGCGTATATTGACCAGAGACTCGTTAAGTGTGATCCGTAAAGATTTATGGTTCTATTACTTTAGTGGTCATAAATCAGATCATGCTTAACATATTACTTCAACACGTAAGTAATACAAAGCCGTTTTATTTATTACAAACGATGATTAATATACATAGACATTTATAGACTACTAGCAATTGGACTAGGGCACAAAAATGCTATCAATCTCCTACTTGCCCCTAGTTCTAATCTAAGTCCCAGTGTATCCCCATTGGACCTAACATGTTTATCATGTTTTGCTTGAGGAAGAGCCTTAGTCAAGGGGTCGATTGTGTTATCATCATATGCAGCGTAGTGGATCTTCACGTCACCTCTAGCAACTATGTCGCGGATGATGTGATACTTCCTGAGTACATGCTTGGATCTTTTATGTGCCCTGGGTTCCTTAGCTTGCGCAATGGCCCCGGTGATGTCACAATATAAGTCTACTGGGTTAGATGGGTTTTGAATTAAGCCTAACCCAGCCATGAAACTCCTTATCCATACAGCCTCCTTTGCTGCTTCCGATGCAACAATATACTCAGCTTCCGTTGTAGAGTCGGCGATGGTGTCCTGCTTCTTGCTTTTCCAGCTGAATGCTCCACCGTTCAACGTAAACACATATCCCAACTGACTCTTAAAGTCATCAGGGTCTGTCTGGAAACTAGTGTCAACATATCTTTTGACGACTAGATCATCATCACTTCTTCCCCCGTATACAAGAAAATTGTCTTTGGTTTTTCTCAAATATTTGAGAATTGCCTTGACTGCAATCTAGTGTTCCTCCCCAGGTTTAGATTGATGTCTACTGGTACAGCTTAGGGCGAACGAGACATCCGGTCTTTTACATATCATGGAATACATTATGGACCCTATAGCCGAAGCATATGGGATCTCACTCATTCTTTTTAGCTCTTCAGGTGTCTCAGCACACTGATTCTTACTCTTCTTTTTACCATGACGCATGGGCAACAGTCCTTTCTTGGAATTATGCATTGAGATTCTTCTCAACACTTTGTCTATATAGGTGCTTTGACTTAAGCCCAAGACCCGCTTGGCACGATCTCTATATATCTTGATCCCCAACATATAAGAAGTCTAACCTAAGTCCTTTATTGCGAAACACTCACCTAACCAAGCCTTTGTTAAGAGCAAGGTAGGGACGTCGTTTCCAATGAGCAATATGTCGTCGACATAGAGCACCAAAAAGACTACCTTACACCCATCTGCCTTTTTATACACGCAAGGTTCATCACCGTTCTTGATGAAGCCAAACTGTTTCACAGCTTCATCAAAACGTTGGTTCCAACTCTGAGATGCTTGCTTCAAACAATAAATTGATTTGAGCAACTTGCAAATCTTTCCTTTATTCTTTGGATCCTCAAAACCCTCAGGTTGGGACATATAAACATCCTCAACTAACCTCCCATTAACGAAAGCTGTTTTGACATCCATTTGCCATATCTCATAAGTATGATAAGCTGTTATGGCAAGTAGAATGCGAATAGATTTGACCATAGCTACTGGAGAAAAGGTTTCCTCATAGTCAATTCCGTGGACTTGTCTATAACCTTTTGCTACCAGTCTTGCTTTATAGGTCTGAGGTTTGCCATCCATGTCTATATTTATATTAAAGATCCATTTACACCCAATTACTTTTATGCCAGGGGTTTGATCCACCAAGTCCAACACTTGATTATCTGACATGGATTGCAGTTCTTCCCTCATGGCTTCCAGCCATTTCTCAGAATCGGTTCCGTGCATGGCCTCTCGAAAGGTAGCTGGATCATTGTCCACTAACACCAAATCATCACCTCCAGTTACTAGAAAACCGTATCTGATAGGTGCATGACTGGTCATTTCAGACCACCTTGGACCGTCCTCATTAACTATAGCTATTGAATCTTGCTCAACGACCACTTCTGGCTCTACTTCTTCTAAGGGGTCGTCTAGTGGTTCCTGAGCGACTATCTCATCCAGAATTTCATCAAGATGAATAGTCCTCCCACTGACTGTGTTGGAAATAAATTCCTTTCCCAAGAATATCCCACCTCGGGCGACGAATACTTTGTTTTCGCTCGGTTTATAGAAGTAGTATCCCTTTGTTTCTTTGGGATATCCGACGAAAGTGCACTTATCTGATCTTGATTCGAGCTTGGTTGCAAGCAACCGTTTTACAAAAGCCTCGCAACCCCATATTTTCAGGAAAGGACAAAACGGGTTCCAATCCGTACCATTTCTCGAATGATGTCCCTTTCACTGCTTTCTACGGAGCCCTATTTATTATGAACGCGGCTGTTTGTAGAGCGTAACCCCAGAAGGAGATTGGGAGATCAGTGTGACTTAACATCGATCGAACCATATCCAACAATGTCTGATTCCTTCGCTCGGACACACCATTAAGTTGTGGTGTTCCTGGCGGAGTCCACTGAGATAGTTTCCACTTTTTGTAAGATGACTAAGAAACTCGTCAGATAAGTATTCTCCATCCCGATCACAACGGAGTGCCTTAATACTCTTTCCGAGTTGGTTTTCTACTTCAGTCCTAAACTCTTTGAATTTATCAAAAGCTTCGGACTTATGTCTCATGAGATAGACATAACCATATCTACTGAAATCGTCAGTAAATGTGATAAAGTAGCCTAAACCACCTCTGGCATGCGTACTCATTGGTCCACATACGTCTGAATGTATTAGACCCAATAAGTCACCTGCCCTCTCACCTAAACCAGTGAAGGGCGCTTTAGTCATCTTGCCCATCAAACAAGCTTCGCATCTTTCAATCGCTTGGAATTCGAATTGACTTAAAAGTCCGCGCTTATGAAGCGCTGAGATGCGTTTCTCATTTATGTGACCTAGACGACAATGCCAGATTAGAGTTTGGTCTAAATCATTAGCTTTAAACCTCTTAGCATTAACATTATAGAGCATGTTGGATCTCGAGTTTTGCATATTTAATATGTATAAACCTCCAACTGTGTGAGCATTTCCATAATACATGTTATTGCGCATAATATTAAAAAAACATGTTCTTAATATCAAAATAATAACTTTCTTTTTCAAGAAGGGATATTGATACAATATTCATGCTGAAAGCAGGTACGCAAAACACATCCAGGAGTTCTATTACAAGCCCACTGGGCAAAACAAGATCAACCGAACCCACAGCAGTTGCGGTAACACGCACGTTGTTCCCAACTCTCAGGTCCACCTCGTTTTCCCCCACATCTCTTCTACTACGCAGTACCTGCACATCCGGACAGACATGAGACTTAGCTCCAGTGTCTAGTACCCAAGCATTTATAGTAGAAAGATTTAGCTCTAATGGAATACCTGACAAAGTAGCGGCCCCACCGCCCTTCTTCTGATCTTCCTTCAGCTGCTGACAGTCCTTTTTCCAATGACCAGGATTTTAGCAGTAGAAACAGACCGACTCCTTTACCTTCCCCTTACCCTTCATGGGCATGGAAGGTTTAGGAACAAAAGGTCGTATGTTCTTCCCTGCCAGGTGCATTGGGCCTTTACCCTTCTCACCACCAGCTTTGAAGCCGGATCCCTTCTTCACCATAAGAACACCTTTGGGCGCACTGCCCCTTATGCTCTTCTCGGCAGTCACTAACATGTTGTGCAACTCTGATGCGGTCTTGTCCATGTCATGCATGTGATAGTTCATGACGAAACCACCATATGCATGAGGAAGGGATTGCAGAATGAAATTCACAGCCATCTCCTTTTCCATAGTCATTCCGAGACTAGTTAGATGATCGAGATGTCCCTTAATGCGTAGGATGTGTGGACCTACAGAGCTGCCTGCTGACATTTTGCAGGCAATGAGTTCTCGGAGAACAGTGTATTTTTCAATACGTACTTTCTCCTTGAACATATCCTTGATCTGTGCAAACATTGCAAAAGGATCATGGGATAGCTCCATAAACTGCTTCTGGAGGTCTGCCTCCATCAGCATGACACACGCAACGTCGATAGAGTCGCTAAGGTGTTTCTGGTACACATCCGTAACGACCCTCGTTGCGTTGGCAGCTGGCTCCACCGGGATAGCCTTGTCCAGGACGTACTCCCTGCGTTCCAACTTTAACACAAGTCGCAAATTTCTGTTCCAATCCAGATAATTTGTTCCATTAAGCTTACACTTATCAAGTATAGCCCTCAATGACAAATTAGACGAGTTTGTTGAATTACTAGCAATTTCTACACAAAGAAAGTAAATTTAATCAAAAAAGTTGAATAAATTTACGAAGATCCGAATTAAACACCGACCATCCGATTCTAAGGTTTAGAATCTTTAAACCAAAATCCCTGATTTGTATATTGAAGTACGCTAAGGCGCACCGCTCCAATTGACCCATTTGGGTAGGACGTCCATCCAATTACTACTTGTGTAATTCTTGGTCAGGGTATGTGCAAAAGCACACAGCTTACCCTTCTGATGCCCCAGCTCGACCTCAGGCCGAGAATCGTGGTCGGGTCAACCCACCTTCACATATGCATCAGTTTTGTGCAGATGCTCCGCTAAGGCGCACGACATCCCACAAGGTTGACCATTCCATATAGAACCCATTCTATCGATGCTCCGCTAAGGCGCACGACACCGGGAGAATGTTTCTACATGGGTGTGAATTTGGGTGGCATCTCACATGACTCAAATTATGTTGTGATTTGGTTGTGTTTAATAACCCGTGTTGTGACGTTTCTAATTGTATCATATACTATCTTCTTTTGAAGCCGTCATTTCCAACCCGTGGAAACACGTTTCAAATTGAACTCATTCATCACAACCCGTGCGATGATGGTTCACAACGCTTTAAACATGCAAACAAATTAAAATCGTTTCTAATCTTTGCATGTTAGGTGATGGCTTATAAACTCATAAGCTAAGCATGCAATCATATAAATTATTATCTAATAATTCAAGAAAGCATCATAAAGCGTTTAAATATGCATCAATAGCCCATCCTATCCTTAAGATTCTACGAGACATAACATCTTCTCGTCTTTCTCATTCGGGCTCCCACTAGCTCTTGGGCTTCCTCCAAGACCGTCATTGTGCTCGATTTTCCATCATTCTCGACTTTGAGTAGAAATTACGATTAATACTCGGTTCGTAGACCGGATAAAAAATAATTACACTTTAAGGGCTCGAATGAAAGAATAATTACACGCTAACACTAACGGTGTGCAAACTATGAAAGCGATAAAATTCTAATGGGCTATTTAATGCATCATACATCTCATCACATCATCCAACATGTTATCACATAAACATGTCGTCAAATAATATGCAATATTCCGGTTTTAATTTTTCCAAGTTGCTTGGTCGGGTTTATCAAAACTAGACCTTTTCGAAAAACGGTTTATCAAAACCGATCAAATTTGAAAGTTTTTGAAATATTGGATCGCGGTTTCGTGCCACGGATCAAAAATCACCGTGCACGAACCAAGTCGGGCCCAAGCCCAATGGGCCAAAGCCCATTGGGCCGAGCCCAATCCCACGGCCCGGTTTGGGCTTTGGAAAGCCCAAACCCAGGCTTGCCTCCCCTCTCGGCCTCGGCCAAGAAGGGGGACGGCCCTGGTCACCGCCGGCCAACCCCAGCCTCCGGTGACCTCCGTCTGGTACCTCCAATTCGGCTCCCCGAGAGTCCCGTCTTGGACATGACAAATCCAATAAAAAACCGAAAATTTCCAAATTCAATATATTTTCCAAAAATAACATATTTCATGTAATTTACCCAAAAAGCATTAAAAATATTTTATCAACAAATATGGCTTGCAAATCATTATAAAACTGAAACAAGTTCAACAAGACGAAGATTAAGAGGGTTAACCACCCTCTGATACCACTGTAAGGTTTTGGAGCGGTCAAGATCATCGAGATAGCGGAAGCATAAACATTAAGAACTCCAAAAATTGTCCAAGAACATGAACCATTAAATCTCAAGGCAAAATCTATTCCACAAGAGTTTACCTTTTAGTCTTTGTTGAATCAAGAAAGAAGAACTAGATGATCTTCTTCTCTAGAGCAAGTCCACACCAAGAGGATGATCCTTAAGATCCTTCACAATTAGCCTACTAGAACTAATATGTTAAGAACAAGAGAGCAAAGAGAGGAGAGAGATGGGAGTGGCCGGCCGCACTTGTGAGAGGAGAGAGTGAGTGAATTGTTTTTGATATTTTACTACTTCATCAACTCATAAGGCATGGTTGATTAAAGCAACAGATGATGAAAGCATGGGTTAAAGGCAAGTCATCAGTTAATCCCCTTAAATCAGTCTCCTCTTAATCAACAACACCAACTAAGTATGGTGTGTGGCCCCCACAATTGGACCCACCATTGTGGCCGGCCATAAGAGGCTTTTGGGCTTCATAAGGCATGGTTGCGGAGGCCCCCACATTAGTTTTTTTTCGATTCGCTAATTATTCTCATAAACCGAACCCATGACCTAAAACCCTCAGTTTTAGCCATGTCTTGCTCCTCAAGAAACGTCAATGTTTCCTTGTCTCAAGTTATCCATATTGTATGTGTGTGACGCTCCAGGCTCATGCCACAGTTGGCAGATCGGCGCAAGAGATCTCTCTTGCCCGATCCATCATAAGTGGTGTTTAGTAAGACATTATGATTACCCAAGGTGCATGATGATCGATGATTCGATTTAACATTGTGCGTACAAGTCACTATCCTATTATCTCTAGACATCCCGATTGATCACAAGGCATAGAGTCGTCCTCCTTGTTTAATCAGTCATTTTTACTTGATATGCGAGACGACTGAGAACTGATAACTCGTATCACTGGCATGGCCATGCTCTTTCTCTCAGTCACTCTCGATCAAGCGGCCTTAACGGATATCTTTCCCATACCGTAGTACGAGGGATAAATCCCTTAGCCGTCTTTCGTGTCCCTCATGCAATCCGTTCCCCCACCCAATCATGCCCATTATTGCAATCATGTTACGGAAAGTGTTACGCGCAAGTTAAAGCCGTACGTCGATCGCATAGCGATCACAAAGACTCCTTGGTCTAAGGATATCGTGACAAGCTATCACATTTGAATATGTTCATGGCTTAATCTATGAAACACTATTCAAAGCGGGTCGTCCGATATCAATCACCTCATGATATCTATGATATAATTGCGGGATCCCACATCCCTATAATAAGCAGAACTACATCATTGAGAACCATCCTCATACTGGTCGCTTTAATTGAAGCGTATATTGACCAGGGACTCGTTAAGTGTGAGTCGTACAGATTTATGGTTCTATTACTTTAGTGGTCATAAATCAGATCATGCTTAACATATTACTTCAACACATAAGTAATACAAAGCCGTTTTATTTATTACAAACGATGATTAATATACATAGACATTTATAGACTACTAGTAATTGGACTAGGGCACAAAAATGCTATCAGCACATCCTTGCTCACTGCCCTTGCCCCTGCATGCAATATTCATTTTACTTAAACCCGAGCAAGCTTGCAAAAATCTTCCTTAATAAGTTTATTCTAGATAATTATCCCAACACTAAAGCTTAACTAATTATCCATATTTTTCCAACTTCGAGTAGGATAAATAAAAAGAGTAAATTGCATAAATTAAGTTATATAACACAATGTATAAGTTTGAAAAATGTCAAAAATTGAGTGTTGTTAGAGAACATGTCAAATCAATGTAGGTAGTTTTATATTTGCGGATTGAAAAATTCCATAATATGTAGTTTTTGAAAGAACTTTTTGAAATTCCGTTAAGTAGCAGGAACAAGATGTCAAACACAATGTTGTAACAATTGGTTCGACAACTTGCTTAATCACAGTTTATTGACTATAAATAATAAAGCAGTAAATAGAAGACACACAATATGTTTACCCAGTTCGGTGACTCCGCACCTACATCTAGGGGAACTCTGCCAGTGGAAAGGTTTTCACTATTCGGTAGTCAACAGTACAACATCAAGCATCAACTAGCTATCACACAAGCTATTTTCCTAAGGTACTAGAGATCTCACCATGACAAACCTCGACCAGGGACTCCCCCTGTCTTTGAGATCCTCTCAATTCCACCATTCGAGCAAGCTTATGCTCGGTTGTGTTGTCTTGGACAATCTTCTTCGTAAGTCTTTAATCACGAATCAAAACCCATAAAATTACATACATTCAAATCTCCTCGACTTGATGTATGCAATCGACAACGTCCTCTCTAAATTTATCAGCCTCTCAATCTGCTAGTCGTACACGGTTAATAGCTCTGAGAATTTAGCACAGAGAAAGGAATGAGTTGTTAAGGGGGTAGCACCTGATTTTATAGCAACTCCTATTGCCTAATCGGATTCCTATTTCGATTAGGAAATCTGTTGCCGCCTTGCGTTTCTGGCAAGTGACAAGTTGGCGTTGCCACCTTTATTAAACCTTGCTTGCGTGTCTTTCTTCCAGCTGGACCTTGCCTAATTCATCCATGTATTTATTCCTTTGCGCGCAGAGCTTCTGTGCTCAAAACAGGAAGTTTTCGATGTTTGGCCTCAACTTGCGAGTCTCATGTCGCACTAATTGTGTCGCAACGTGTTGTCAGACATCTTGACTTCGCACTAAAAAATATGCCAATACTAAACGTAGTAACACTTTTTCATAGGTAATTGCCATAACGAAAATTTTTGAAAGCGATGGGGATTATGCTGTATTATTTGAGGACCTGGTGAAATCTGCCTCTACACCATTTTCTGTAAAGGCCGTGTATAAAGGCCATGTAGGGCTGTTCAAACCAAATCGATAACTGAGAAACGAAGAGAATTGGAAAGAACCGAATTAGGTAAAACCAAAATTAGGATAAACCAATGAAAGATCAGTTCCAATTTTAGATAACTGGCATTGAGCTGGTTGGTTCTCGGTTTTGTGACTGATAAACCGCAATTAATCGATAAAACAGGCGTCTCCCTCTATGAAGATTTGTATGCCATCTCCCGTCGCCTTGGCCACTATTAAGACCATCATCTTTGACTTCTCTTGCGTTGCTCCAAGTGGAATAACAATTTAAATAAATACAGTAAAAGAAACGACACACATGCTATGTTTAAATTACATTCCCGAAATTTTGAATAACAAAACGCATGTCGCAAATCAATTACAAACCCTTGAAATTAAAGAGAACGATAAAGTAAGAGATTCACATTGGTCTTAATGGGCTATGCTTTGCATCATGCAATCACATTCATCACACATCATGTTATCAAACAATCATCAACAATTAATTATTAATTAATATTGACTTTTAATAATTATTTGACCGGTGATCAGTTAATGGTGAAGGAACTCAACTCGTGCGTTTTGTCACACGGGTGTGGCGATCGCCACAACATTGGTGACGATCGTCACAGCCCCTGTGGCGATCGCCACAACAATTGTGGCGATCGTCACACACGTGACGACCAGATTTCCTGATTTTGTTCGAAAACAGATCTAGAAATCTCGTCTAATTTGAATCAATTTTGAATAACGTTTAAACATTTAGATTTGAAATTATGAATCCTAATTACTTGAATAAACTTCTTATTCAATTCGATCACAAATTAATTGAATCTCTATTCATCCGATTTCAGACAATCTCGATTACTCCTAGTCATGCAATTCTAATCATCATAATCATGCATACAATATCACATATTAACATGCAAGATTCAATTAATCTTAAATTGCAGACCGCCTCTGATACCACTGTTGGGGTTTGGGGGATCTCATTCATGCGCAGCGGAAGTAAATAACAAAAATTTAACCCCGAACCCTAGCAATGATCTACTGCATGTTTAAGCTTAATTGATGAAAATGTTAGATCTTCAATTTACCTCTTGTAGATCCGGCTTTACCCAACCTTTGAGAGTGCACAGGTTCTTCACCAATCAATCGAAAGCGTCTCCTTCGGCATGCGCTCTCTACCGGTATCCACACGAGAAACTCTTGATCGAAGCTTGACGAAGAATAATCTACTAAAATTGTTCTTCTCAAATCAGATCTAATTAGGCAATAATCAAATCTAGAGTTTTAGGTGGAGTTGTTAATGTTGCGAATCTTGCATCAGGTTTCATGAAACGGAAGCAACATATTTGCAGGCTTTGGGTTATGATCTTTATTCCTAATAAAGTCCCTTTTAATTTAGAATTCCTAATTATGAAATCACCTCAAAATTTCGTGCTCCCACTTGCATCTTTCCCTTTTAGGTTTCAGATTCATAATCCAAACCGAAATAGGAAAACTTCCCAGAGGCATGTGGCCATCGCCACATCATATGTGGCGATCGCCACACCCCTTGTGACAATCGCCACATGTGTGGTGGCGATTGCCATGCCCTTTGGGTGGTGATGGGTCGCTAACTCCTCCTTTTCTCCTTGGGCCTTGTTAGTCCATTTGGCTTCGGGCTTCCTCTTTGTGTCTGACCTTGTAGGCTCATGATTACATTGGCAAATGGCCCCAATCTCTATTCAGTCCATTCATCATAAGTGGTCTCTAATAAGAAATTATGAACACCTTTTGTTGCAGCTATCACAATCTGTTTGTCACTAGATATCTTGTTTGAACATAAGGCATAGAAAAGTCACCTTTATATATTCAAACATGTTTCTTGATCTCGAGATGACTGAATACGATTACTCTTTATCACTGGTACGGCCACACACTCTATTGCAGTCTCTCTGATCAAGAGGCCTAAACGGATATTGTTTCCACTAGTACGTGAGGGACAAATCTCTTGACCGTCAACTGTATTCCTCATGTAGCCCGTCGCACAGCAAATCATACCTCTATTATAGCCATTTACGAACAACGTAGAAGAGTATGTCAAACTATGAGAGTTTCCATATAGGAATCCACAGAGACTCCAAAGTCTGTAAGAATTCAATGATGCTACGACAACTGAGAATGCTCATGACTTAATCTATGACACATTTCTCAGGTCCGGTCGTCTAAATATCATTCCTCCCCGGGAATGATATTTATGATTATGGCTTAGTAACTCTTTACACATGATCAGTAAAGCGTGATCTTCAACCATTCTCATACTGGTTGCTTTATATATGATAACATATGTGTAAATTATTGACTAGGGACATGCTAAGTATAATCTGTAGCAATATCAATTGCTTTGTCTAAGGGTTCTACTATCAGTGCTTAAACTTGACCGTAGGCCAAATTATGCTTAGCTTATTATCATGACACAATGAATAATAAAAGTGCCAATTTATTACTAATAGAAGATAAAACGACATAAAATGTGATTGGATTAGGGAATATATCTATTAATTTAATATAAGATGGAAGCTTGAAACACGGAAACTTGAAAAACGGAAACTTGCTGAAAACTTAAACCGACAGAATATGCCTAATGTGTTGGGGTTCCCGGGATCTCAAGCACAGCGGAAGCGGCGCGGTTTATCGGGTCATCAATCCCTTGGAAACTTGAGATCGTACTTTATCTCGTCGGAAAAATAGTTTTTCGATATTTTATATACTTGATGAAAACCAATTTAACCATATCGAGAATCGAGTACATTCATGGCATCAATACGAGAAAACAATCCTACTCAAAGTCTCGAATTGCCTTTAGGTCGGAATTTCGACTTAGCCTAAAATCCAATCTGCCTGTGGGTGATGATCACCACACCCATGGTGACGATCACCACCTCCCTAGGTAGCAATTGCCACCTCCAGATTGGCGGAGAAAATGAGGCAGGTGTATGGGCGATCACCACCCTCTTCGCCCAAGCCCGATTCTCTATCCGATTTCACTCCGGTCGAGTCCCGACCCCCGGGTATGACTCGGTGCACCGAGTTCATCAGTACCAAGTCGAAAAACCACCCATAACCAAATAAAATCCCGTCTTTCTCAAAATCAGGATCAAAACGGATTTTTAATTGTCATGAGGCCAAAACCAAGAGAAAGAGTAGAGATTCATCCATCAATCAATCATGGCAACAATCACATATGCTAAAGCAATCAATTTTACCACAAAATTATGCATGTGTGATTCATCTAGAGAGCAACCAGCCTTTGATACCACTGTTGGGGTTCCCGGGATCTCAAGCACAGCAGAAGCGATTAATATTAATAGAGAACCCGCCACAGGAACGTTTGCAATCAATAAATGAATCATAAGAACGAGGAAAGATATGATCTTTTACCTCTTGTAGCGTGAAACCCCCAGATCAAAGACGTGCTCTGGAGCTCGTCCTCTACGTCTCGCACACACCGGAGCTTGACAAACACGAAGCTAGAATTCAACTAGTGGCTACTAGACACCCAAAGAACCCACTCACACTCTTTCTCTAGCTCCCAAATATAGCAACTAGAGACTCTTAGAAGTAAAAAGCTAATATTGCAAGAATGCATCTTGGATGCACTCACCCTTGGCCTCTATTTATAGGCATGGGTGAGTGCCTTAGGGTTTTTCCCGTCCGACGATGTGACGATCGCCACCCTCCACATATTTTGGTGGCGATCGCCACACCCAAGGTGACGATCGACACCCTCCACAAGTGTTGGTGGCGATCAGTACTACACTTCGTGGCGAATATTTCTATTCTCTCCATTTGGACCTCTTGAGTCCCATCGAGTAGGCTTCGGTTCTCGCTCATAGTGTGCGAACTTGTAGGCCCGTGACCCATAGGCAGATCGGCGTGAGATCCCATCTCACCCGATCCATCACTAGTGGCCTCTAGTAAGACGTAGTGATTACCCAATGTCCACGAGTGGATCGATCGGTTCAGTATCTCCTTTCTGTCATATGTATCAATAAGCCTTTATTTGCATTAAGGCGTATGAGATCAAATGAGGCATAGTACGTCATCCTCATGTATTCGATCTAGTTCCTTGAATTTCGAGATGAATTATACGTAATTGGTGCGGCCGCACACTTTCTCAGTCATGCTCATCATGGAGCCCAGAACCATACCCTTCACAACGTTTCACCGTGGGGAAACAAATCCCTTCGAACGCAATGTGCGCTCCTACTACAGTCCATCTAATAGCCAACGATGTCCATTATTGTTGCCCTGTTACAGGCAGCGTTAGGACATGTCAAACTAATGGAGTGACGTGCATGTGAGCCAGTCGCTCCATGGTATTAAGGCAGTGATCACACGATGACAGAGTATGCGTTGGTGACTAAATCTGTGCGCCATACTCCACCGCGGGTCATCCGATATCATCTCTCATACGATATCCATGATATGACTATAGTTCTGGATGAGCAGAACATGATCGTAAGTCATCCTCACGCTAGTCACTTATGTATAAGTATTCGACTAGGGATCCATCAAGCATAACTTCATAATATCTAAAGGTTATGATGTCCTTGTGTAAACACTAACGACTTTAGACGAAGTTATCGCTTGATACATTATTACAACACAATAATAATGTAAATGCTTCTTTTATTGCTTAACAGAAGATAAAAGATTACATGGTAAAAACTTGGACTAGGGCACTAGATCATATACAATGATGTCTTACCAGAAATTGAAACATGTAAAGCGACATCTTTCTTTGTACTAAACAATACAACCAACACTAACTGTAGCAACAGTGTCTATGATTTTAGCTGTAACTATAACAACAGTGCCTATGTAGAGCGACAGAATATGCCTATTTTATCTATTCAAAATATAGTTATTTATACAAATATTCTCTTATAGCAAATGCTCGAGAATATTTTCAACAAAATTCAAGAAGTCGATAACAATGTTAGGGCTAAGATGCAATATGCAAATGATGTTAAAATTACAAGTTTTAAGAAATATTACAAAGTCGTAGGAGATAATTCAAATAATTTAATCAAATAATAGGGGTTGGTATAAAAAATATTTATAAATTACTAATAAGTTAGGCCCAAAAGGTTTGTCTGATTTTGGTCGTGTTTGACTCTAATTTATTTTTATTTGTTTCTCATGGGGGCGTAAGGCGCTTGCTTAAATTGCCTTATGGACGGGAAAGTTCACATATCTCTCTTGAAGCATACACAATTTTCACTTACATCCTCTGAGATATATATGTGATTTTAATATTTTATCCAACTCTGCGACTTTTTTTTTGAAAAATCTATCAATATTTTTTAGACTGAAAAAAATACCCTTGTATTTAAAATATGAAAATATATTTTCTAATACTTTTTATATAAAGAATAATAAAAAATTGATTTTACTATAATAAAAATAATAGTAAAATCACTTTTCTTATTTATTTTATAAACAAATTATGCCTTAAAAAATAATTTTTAGGTTATTAAATAGAGTTGTATTTTTGTCATTTCCAAAAAATTAATAATTTTTAAAAAGTTAACAGAGCGGGGAAAAGTGAGGATTTTGATACTTAAGAAAGATGTATGTGAAATTATGTAGGGTTAAGTGAAAATTGTTTATATCTCAGACAGTGGCGGATCCGGGGGGGGGGGGGGGGAACCCGCCCCCCCTTGGCCCGGGAATTCCGAAAAAAAAATCATAAAAAAAATTTCCGAAAATTGGATATGCCCCCCCTTAAATTCTGATATGTATACAAAAAACTGTACAACTTAAAAATAAAAGTTGTTTGGCTTAGTGGTAAGTATGTTACTGTAGGGTTTTGGAGCGTTCTAGATCGTCGAGATAGCGGAAGCAATAAAAGATAATCTACTCCAAACCTTGTCCAAGAACATTTAAACCATTAAATCCGAAAGCAAAATCTATGCCACAAGATGTTTACCTTTAAGTCTTGTTTGAATCGATAAAGAAGAACGTTCGGATCTTCTTCTCTAAAGCTAGTCCACACCAAGAGGATGATCTTCAAGATCCTTCACTTAATTGCCTACTAGAACAATTAAATGAAGAACAAGAGAGCAAGATGATGAAGAGGAGAGGGGTGGCCGGCCACGATGAGAGAGAGAGAGAGTTTTTGTGTGTTTTGTGACTTAATCAATTAATGAATTAAAGTCTTGCATTATAATTCATCACCCAACTCACAAGTATGGGTTAAAAGTGATTGGTATGGGCTTAAAGGTGCTTTAACCCATACCCCTTAAATCACTCACCTCTTAATCCACAATCACCAACTAAGCATGGCATTGTGTGGCCCCCACAATGGCCCCACCAAGTAGGCCGGCCATATGGCCTTATTGGGCCCTTATTGGGCCGGCCATGAGGCTTCATGGGCCGAGCCCAATGGGCCCTCCCGTGTTGTCTCATGCCGCGTCCAAAAGTTGCCCGACCTTTTTGTCGTTACTTATCAAACAAAGTCCGACGCGATTTCGACGAAAAACTCAATTTTTCTCGATTCGCTAATTATTCTCTCAAACCGAACCTATGGCACAAAACCTCCAGTTTTGTCCATATACTTCTCCTTAAGAAACATCCATGTTTCCTTGTCTCAAGTTATCCGTCTTGTATGTGTGTGACCCTCTAGGCTCATGCCACCGTTGGCAGATCAGCGCAAGACTCGCTCTTGCCCGATCCATCATAAGTGGTCTCTAGTAAAACATTATGATTACCCAAGGTGCACGATGATCGATAATTCGACTTAACCTTTGCGCGTACAAGTCACCATCCTTTTATCTCTAGATATCCCAATTGATCTCAAGGCATAGAGTCGTCTCCCTTGTTCAATCAATCATTGTTACTTGATATGCGAGATGACTGAGAAATGATAACCCGTATCATTTGCATGGCCATGCTTTTTCTCTCAGTCAGTCTCCATCAAGAGGCCTTCTAACGGATATCTTTCCCGTACCGTAGTATGAGGGATAAATCCCTTAGCCGTCTTTCGTGTCACTCATGCAACCCGTTCCGCCACCCAATCATGCCCTTCATAGCAATCCTTTTACAGAAAGCGTTTAGCGCAAGTTAAAGCCGTACGTTCATTGCACAGTGATCACAAAGACTCCTTGGTCTAAGGACGTCGTGACAAGCTATCGCACCTGAATATGTTTATGGCTTAATCTATGAAAACACTATTCAATGCGGGTCGTCCGATATCAATCACCTCATGATATCTATGATATGGTTCCAGGATCCCACATCCCTATGACAAGTAGAACTACGTCATTAAGAACCATCCTCATACTGGTCGCTTTAAAGGAAGCATAGGTTGACCAGGGACTCGTTAAGTGTGATCCGTACAAATTTATGGTTCTACTACTTTAGTGGTCATAAATCAGATCATGCTTAACATATTACTTCAACACATAAGTAATATAAAGCCATTTATATTTATACATTACAAACGATGATATTTGTACATAGACGTTTACAGGCTAATACAAATTGGACTAGGGCACAAATGCTATCAATCTCCCACTTGCCCTTAGCTCCAATCTAAGTCCCAGTCTATACCCATTGACCTAACATGTCTTTCATGTTTATCTTGAGGAAGAGCCTTGGTCAATGGGTCGGCTGTGTTATCATCAGTTGCAACTTAGTGGATCTTCACGTCACCTCTAGCAATTATGTCGCGGATGATGTGATACTTTCTGAGTACATGTTTGGATCTGTTATGTGCCCTGGGTTCCTTAGCTTGCGCAATAGCCCCGGTGTTGTCACAATATAAGTCTACTGGGTTAGACGGGTTTTTAATTACACCTAACCCAGCCATGAAACTCCTGATCCATACAGCCTCTTTTGCCGCCTCACATGCGGCAATGTACTCAGCTTCCGTCGTAGAGTCGGCAATGGTATCCTGCTTCTTGCTTTTCCAGCTGAATGCTCCACCGTTCAACATAAACACATATCCCAACTGACTCTTAAAGTAATCGGGGTCTGTCTGGAAACTAGCGTCGACATATCTTTTGACGACGAGATCATCATTTCTGCCCCCGTATACAAGAAAGGCGTCTTTGGTTTTTCTCAAATATTTGAGAATCGCCTTGACAGCCATCCAGTGTGCCTCACCGGGTTTGGATTGATGTCTACTGGTACAGCTTAGGGCAAACGAGACATCCGGTCTCGTGCATATCATGGCATACATTATGGACCCTATAGCCGAAGCATATGGGATCTCATTCATTCTTGCTAGCTCTGCAGGTGTCTCAGCACCCTGCTTCTTGCTAAGCTTCACGCCATGACGCATGGGCAGCAATCCTTTCTTTGAATCTTGCATTGAGAATCGTCTCAACACCTTGTCTATATAAGTGCTTTGACTTAAGCCCAAGACCCGCTTGGCACGGTCTCTATATATCTTGATTCCCAAGATGTAAGAGGCCTCGCCTAAGTCCTTCATTGCGAAACACTCACCTAACCAAGTCTTCGTTAAGAGCAAGGTAGGGACGTCGTTTCCAATGAGCAGTATGTCATCAACATAAAGCACTAAAAAGATTATATTGCTCCCACTTGCCTTTTTATACACGCAAGGTTCATCATCGTTCTTGACGAAGCCAAACCGTTTTACTACTTCATCAAAACGCTGATTCCAACTCCGAGATGCTTGCTTCAAACCATAGATTGATTTGAGCAACTTGCAAATCTTTCCCTTATTCTTTGGATCCTCAAAACCCTCAGGCTGAGACATATAAACGTCCTCAGCTAACCTCCCGTTGAGGAAGGCGGTTTTGACATCCATTTGCCATATCTCATAGTTGTGATATGTTGTTATGGCAAGAAGAATGCGGATAGATTTGACCATAGCTACTGGAGAAAAGGTCTCTTCATAGTCAATTCCGTGGATTTGTCTATAACCTTTTGCTACCAGTCTCGCTTTATAGGTCTGAGGTTTGCCATCCATGTCAATCTTTATTTTAAAGATCCATTTACACCCTATGACCTTAACATCAGGGGTATGATCTACCAAGTCCCACACTTGATTATCTGACATGGATTGCATTTCTTCCCTCATGGCTTCCAGCCATTTCTCAGAGTCGGTTCCGTCCAAAGCCTCTCGAAAGGTAGCTGGATCATTGTCAACTAGTACTAAACCATCACCTTCAGTTACTAAGAACCCGTATCTGATAGGTGCATGACTTATCCTTTCAGAGCGCCTCGGGCCGTCCTCATTAACTGCAGCTATTGGTTCTTGCTCAAAGACCACTTCTGGCTCTACCTCTTCTAGTGGGTCCTCTTGTGGTTCCCGAGTGACCATCTCATCTAGAAGAATAGCCCTCCCACTGACTGTCTTGGAAATGAACTCTTTTTCCAAGAACGTCCCACCTCGAGCGGCAAAAACTTTATTTTTGCTCGGTTTGTAGAAGTAGTATCCTTTTGTTTCTTTTGGATATCCGACGAAAGTGCATTTATCTGATCTTGGTTCGAGCTTGGTTGCAAGCAACCTTTTAACATAAGCCTCGCAACCCCAGATTTTAAGGAAGGACAAAACGGGTTCCTTCCCGTACCATTTTTCAAATGACGTCCCTTCCACTGCTTTCGACGGAGCCCTGTTTATTATGAAAGCGGCCGTTTGCAGAGCATAACCCCAGAAGGAGATCGGGAGATCAGTGAAACTTAACATTGATCGAACCATATCTAACAATGTTCGATTCCTCCGTTCGGACACACCATTAAGTTGCGGTGTTCCTGGCGGAGTCCACTGAGATAGTATTCCACCTTCAGTAAGATAACTAAGAAACTCCTCGGATAAGTATTCTCCACCCCGATCAAAACGGAGTGCCTTGATACTCTTTTCGAGTTGGTTTTCTACTTCAGTCCTAAACTCTTTGAATTTATCAAAAGCTTCGGACTTATGTCTCATGAGATAGACATAACCATATCTACTGAAATCGTCAGTAAATGTGATAAAGTAGCCTAAACCACCTCTGGCATGCGTACTCATTGGTCCACATACGTCTGAATGTATTAGACCCAATAAGTCACCTGCCCTCTCACCTAAACCAGTGAAGGGCGCTTTAGTCATCTTGCCCATCAAACAAGCTTCGCATCTTTCAATCGCTTGGAATTCGAATTGACTTAGAAGTCCGCGCTTATGAAGCGCTGAGATGCGTTTCTCATTTATGTGACCTAGACGACAATGCCAGATAAGAGTTTGGTCTAAATCATTAGTCTTAAACCTCTTAGCATTTACATTATAGAGCATGTTGGATTTCGAGTTTTGCATATTCAATTTGTATAATCCTCCAACAGTGCGAGCATTGCCATAATATATGTTGTTGCGCATAATATCAAAAAACCCGTTCTTAATATTAAAATAATATCCCTCTATTTCAAGAAGAGAAATTGAGATAATATTCCTGTTGAAAACAGGTACGCAAAACACATCATTAAGTTCAATTACAACCCCACTGGGCAAAACAAGGTTCACAGAACCCACAGCAGTTGCGACAACTCTGGTATTGTTCCCAACTCTTAGGTCCACCTCGTTTTCCAATATATCTCTTCTACTGTGTAACACCTGCACATCAGCACAGACATGAGACTCAGCTCCAGTGTCTAGTACCCAGGTATTTATTGTAGAAAGATATAGCTCTAATGGAATACCTGATGAAGTAGCGGCCCCACCGCCCTTCTTCTGATCCTCCTTCAGCTGCTGACAGTCTTTCTTCCAATGACCAGGCTTTTGACAGTAGAAACAGACCGACTTCTTTGCCTTCCCTTTGCCTTGTACGGGCATGTGAGGTCTAGGAATAAATGGTCGTCTGTTCCTCCCTGCGAGGTGTCTCGGGCCTTTACCCTTGCCACCAACAGCTTTGAAGCTGGGTCCCTTCTTTACCATGAAGACATTTTTGGACGAACTGCCCCTTATGATCTTCTCGGCAGTTACTAGCATGCTGTGCAACTCCGACACGGTCTTGTCCATATCATGCATGTGATAGTTCATGACGAACCCACCATATGCATGAGGAAGGGATTGCAGAACAAAATCCGCAGCCATTTCCTTTTCCATAGACATACCGATACTAGTCATATGGTCAAAATGCCCCTTCATCTGTAGGACGTGAGGACCTACGGAGCTGCCTGCTGACATCTTGCAGGCTATGAGTTCTCGGAGAACAGTGTATTTTTCAATACGTACTTTCTCCTTGAACATATCCTTGATCTGTGCAAACATTGCAAACGGATCATGGGATAGCTCCATAAACTGCTTTTGGAGGTCCGCCTCCATGCAGCCCAGCATGACACACGCAACGTCGATAGAGTCGCTAAGGTGTTTCTGGTACGCATCCTTAACGACCCTCGTTGCGTTGGCAGTTGGCTCCTCAGGGATAGCCTTATCAAGGACGTACTCCCTGCGTTCCATTTTTAACACAAGTCGTAAATTTCTGTCCTAGTCTAGATAATTTGTCCCGTTGAGTTTACACTTCTCGAGTATAGTCCTCAATGACAAATTAGACGAGTTTGTTGAATTACTAGCCATTTCTACACGAAGAAAGTAAATTTAATCAGAATAGTTGAATAAATTTACGAAGATCCGAATTAAACACCAACCATTAGATTCTAAAAATTAGAATCTTTAAACCAAGATCCCTTATTCGTCATTTGAAGTGCGCTAAGGCGCACCGCTCCAATTGACTTATTTAGGTAGGACATCCGTCCAATTACAACCCGTGTAACTCTTAGTCAGGGTATGTGTAAAACACACGGCTTACCCTTCCGATGCCCCAGCTCGACCTCAGGCCAAGAATCGTGGTTGAGTCAACCAACTTTCACTAACGAGTTAACTTTGTGCAGATGCTCCGCTAAGGCACACGACATCCCACAAAGTTTACCATTCCCATCTAGAACCCATTCGATCGATGCTCCGCTAAGGCGCACGACACCGATAAAATGTTTCTACATGGGTGTGAATTTGGGTGGCATCTCACTTGACTCAAATTAACTTGTAATTTGGTTGTGTTTAATAATTCGAAAGTATTTGGTACAATTATGAACCCGTCATCAACAACCCGTGTTTGACGTTTCTAATTGTATCACATACTATCTTCATTTGAATCCGTCATTTGCAACCCGTGCAAATACGTTTCAAATTTGAACTCATCCATCACAACCCGTGTGATGATAGTTCACAACGCTTTAAACATACAAACAATTAAAGTTGATTTTAATCTTTGCATGTGAGGTGATCGCTTATAAACTTATAAACTAATCATGCAAGCATGCAATTAATTAAATAATTCAAGCAAGCATCCATAAAGCGTTAAATATGCATTTTATAGCCCATCCTAATCTTAGGATTCTACGAGTCTTCACATCTTCTCGTCTTTCTCATTCGGGCTCCCACTAGCTCTTGGACTTCCTCCAAGACCGTCATCGTGCTCGATTTTCCATCCTTCTCGTCTTTGAGTAATAATTACAATTAATACTCGGTTCGTAGACCGGATAAAATATAATTACACTTTATGGGCTCGAATAAAAGAATAATTACACGCTAACACTAACGGTATGCAAACCGTGAAAGTGATAAATCTAATGGGCTACTAATGCATCATACATTTCATCACATCATCCAACATGTTATCACACAAACATGTTATCAAATAATATGCAATAATTCCGGTTTTAATTTTTGCCAAGTTGCTTGGTTGGATTTATCGAAACTAGACCTTTTCGAAAAACGGTTTATCGAAACCAATTAAATTTTGAAAGTTTTTGAAATATTGGATCGCGGGTTTGTGACATGGATCAAACACCAGACACGAACCAAGTCGGGCCAAGCCAATGGGCCGAGGGCCCATTGGGCCGAGCCCAACTATGCACGGCCCGGTTTGGGCCTTGGAAGGCCCAAACCCAGCTTGCCGCCACTCTCGGCCTCGGCCAAGAGTGGGGACGGGCCCGGTCACCGCCGGCCTCACCGGCCTCCGGTGACCTCCGTCCGGTACCTCCGATCCGGCTCCCCGAGAGTGTCTTCTCGGACCCGACAAATCCAATAATTTCCGAAAAATTCCAAATTTAATATATTTTTCAAAAATAACATATTTCATGCAAATCTCCCAAAAAGCATTAAAATCATGTTATCAACTTTTGGCATGCAAATAATCACAAAACCGAAATGAATTCAACAAGACAAAGATTAAGAGGGTAACCAACCCTCTGATACCACTGTAGGGTTTTGGAGCGTTCTAGATCGTCGAGATAGCGGAAGCAATAAAAGATAATCTACTCCAAACCTTGTCCAAGAACATTTAAACCATTAAATCCCAAAGCAAAATCTATTCCACAAGATGTTTACCTTTAAGTCTTGTTTGAATCGATAAAGAAGAACGTTCGGATCTTCTTCTCTAAAGCTAGTCCACACCAAGAGGATGATCTTCAAGATCCTTCACTTAATTGCCTACTAGAACAATTAAATGAAGAACAAGAGAGCAAGATGATGAAGAGGAGAGGGGTGGCCGGCCACAATGAGAGAGAGAGAGTTTTTGTGTGTTTTGTGACTTAATCAATTAATGAATTAAAGTCTTGCATTATAATTCATCACCCAACTCACAGGTATGGGTTAAACATGATTGGTATGGGCTTAAAGGTGCTTTAACCCATACCCCTTAAATCACTCACCTCTTAATCCACAATCACCAACTAAGCATGGCATTGTGTGGCCCCCACAATGGCCCCACCAAGTGGGTCGGCCATATGGCCTTATTGGGCCCTTATTGGGCCGGCCATGAGGCTTCATGGGCCGAGCTCAATGGGCCCTCCCGTGTTGTCTCATGCTGCGTCCAAAAGTTGCCCGACCTTTTTGTCGTTACTTATCAGACAAAGTCCGACGCGATATCGACGAAAAACTCAATTTTTCTCGATTCGCTAATTATTCTCTCAAACGAACCTATGGCACAAAACCTCCAGTTTTGTCCATATACTTCTCCTTAAGAAACATCCATGTTTCCTTGTCAAAAGTTATCCGTCTTGTATGTGTGTGACCCTCTAGGCTCATGCCACCGTTGGCAGATCAGCGCAAGACTCGCTCTTGCCCGATCCATAATAAGTGGTCTCTAGTAAAACATTATGATTACCCAAGGTGCACGATGATCGATAATTCGACTTAACCTTTGTGCGTACAAGTCACCATCCTTTTATCTCTAGATATCCTAATTGATCTCAAGGCATAGAGTCGTCTCCCTTGTTCAATCAATCATTGTTACTTGATATGCGAGATGACTGAGAAATGATAACCCGTATCATTTGCATGGCCATGCTTTTTCTCTCAGTCAGTCTCCATCAAGAGGCCTTCTAACGGATATCTTTCCCATACCGTAGTATGAGGGATAAATCCCTTAGCCGTCTTTCGTGTCACTCATGCAACCCGTTCCGCCACCCAATCATGCCCTTCATAGCAATCCTTTTACAGAAAGCGTTTGGCGCAAGTTAAAGCCGTACGTTCATTGCACAGTGATCACAAAGACTCCTTGGTCTAAGGACGTCGTGACAAGCTATCGCACCTGAATATGTTTATGGCTTAATCTATGAAAACACTATTCAATGCGGGTCGTCCGATATCAATCACCTCATGATATCTATGATATGGTTCCAGGATCCCACATCCCTATGACAACTAGAACTACGTCATTAAGAACCATCCTCATACTGGTCGCTTTCAAGGAAGCATAGGTTGACCAGGGACTCGTTAAGTGTGATCCGTACAGATTTATGGTTCTACTACTTTAGTGGTCATAAATCAGATCATGCTTAACATATTACTTCAACACATAAGTAATATAAAGCCGTTTATATTTATACATTACAAACAATGATATTTGTACATAGACATTTACAAGCTAATACCAATTGGACTAGGGCACAAATGCTATCAATATTTTATCCATGAGGTCTAAGGTTCAAACCTTGGAATTGACAATGTTTTTAATAATTGTGTTCTTTTTAATGATCTTAAAATGGAGCATCTTTCATTCTCTCTTTACTTTTTTGTTCATAGTTATAATTCTTTTTTTTACTAATTATTGTATTAGTTAAATTCTTTTTTCATTTTCCATTAAATTTTTTTTGTCTATTATATTTTATGAATTAAATTATTTGTTAATTATTGAAAATTTATGAATTTTCTAAGCAAATTTATACAAAGATTAAGTCCAATGGTGAGTTATTTGATAAACGAATCAAACTCGAGCCCAAATTATTAGAGTTTGTAAGGCTCGCGAATCGACTAAATTTGTATTTATATATACATGAAGGTTAAATTCAAACTCAACTAAAGAGAAAATAATCAAACTCGAATTAATCTTTGTTATATGCATTTAGTAATTATTTTATTTATAAAATTATTATTATTAATTAATTAATTAATTATGTTATCAATGAATTAAATTTTTGGTATAAAATTTTTGCCCCCCCTTGCAAAATTTTCTGGATCCGCCACTGATCTCAGAAGAGACATGTAAACTTATCCTTGAAAAATTCAACTGTAATTGTTCTTGCGTTATCTTTTTTCACTTTAAGATGATGAAAAGTCAAACAACAATGAATTATTTGCAAATGTTAGTGCGTGGCTATTGCAGATTGGAGAAATGTAAGCAATTGTAGCTGGTTATTTAAACTTAAAAAACAAGGGAAAATATCACTTAGCTCCCTTGTGGTTCACGCGTTTTTCACTTAGCTCCCTCGCTTGACAAATGCATTCTGAGAGACCCCCGTGATTTCAAAAATTCTCACAGAACCCCAACAGTGTTAGTTTTGTTGTTAAAAGTCCAAAATACCCTCGGCTCACTATTAAAATTTCAAACTAATGCCATTGTTTCACTGTTCATGTCATTGTTCCTACGCACTCTGGCTGGCCTCGCCTCCGACCCTCGGTCTGGCCACCCACTCTGGCCGCCTCGTCTCCGACACCTTCCCCTCCGGTGACCTAAAAACCGCCACTTTCTGGATAAAAAGCTCTCGAAGACGGTGGTGATGCTCAGAGAGTCTTAAGTGGAACCGATGCAGAGCACATTCTCTGATTTCGCAGCCGATGCAGAGTACAGAACTCGCTTTCCGGCGGCGGAGGAGACCGAATCGCCTGTACCGGCTGGATGAGCGACGAACAAGGCAAGTACAGAGTCATATGCGCGGCGGCGCGTGGAGGCCACGCGCGGAGGAGGATGACCAGATTGATGCAGACAGGCCAAAACTAAGCCCCTTAGAGCACCGCCGCTG
Organism: Geranium rotundifolium; assembly: GCA_963920655.1. Taxonomy (NCBI): domain Eukaryota; kingdom Viridiplantae; phylum Streptophyta; class Magnoliopsida; order Geraniales; family Geraniaceae; genus Geranium; species Geranium rotundifolium. The sequence continues at coordinate 15,611,381 of OY987321.1, forward strand.
AAACGTCGAGCCCGAAGTCGTCTGGACGGAGGGTCGCCGTTAGCTCCACCGCGCCCTCCACGACGTCGAGGACGTGCTCGAACGATTCTCCTACGAAGCTCTGCGCCGCCGAGTCGTCGTCAACAGGAAGAAGAAGGTACGTCGCTTCTTCTCCAGATCCAATCTCATCGCCTCATGGGGCGGGATCTAGTGGGAGAAGCAGGTGCGCACCTCCGCCCAGATCTGCCGCTCCAGCGACGTCTCTGTTCTCATGACCGGCGCCGCTAGCTTCCCTGCTCCATCCTCATGACCGTGGTGCGTCATAGCTCCGACGATTCCGATTCTGACGGAAGCATGGTGGTAAGGGACAAAACCAGAACAAGGCCAGGGGGTATTTTTGCCATTTAAAAAAAATAGTTGACTTTTGACCAAAAACTAACGGGGTTAAGCTTCTGTGAGAATTTTTGAAACCTGAGGGGTCTCTCAGAATGCATTTGTCAAGCGAGGGAGCTAAGTGAAAAACGCGTAAACCACAAGGGAGCTAAGTGACATTTTCCCTTTAAACAATTATTCATCTGAAAAATTGGATAAACTTTAAAGAGATAATTCTAACTAGGTACCTCGGTCATCACAAATGTCATTTAACCGTTTCTTTTAACTTCAGAGGTCACGTAAACATTTATTTTTTTCTCACTATTACTAACTCCATTAGTCTTAAGTGTAAACCAAAATCCCTTAAGTGACATTCAAAATTTCAGTACGAGGCCATTACCTTTCTTTTTATCCTTTCTTCTAAATTTCCTCCTCCACTCCTTGTCTATACTCATACTCATCCTCCTTGCTCATATCTTTTAACCAAAGACGAAACCAGAAAAATAAAATTATTGTAAACAAGAGTGAAGACCAAATGAAAAAAGTTTTTGATGATGTATTGATGATGTGAAAAAATAAAATTATATTTTCTCCACTATCAACAGAAAAAAGTATTGATGATGTGACACTTTAACAAATTCAACGCTTATCTCGTGCCGTTTTTTTAAAAAATCCGTACCGTGGTTGTATTTAAACACAAGAAACTAGACAAAAACAAGAAGGTACTGTGAGTTTCATGGGTAGAGAAAAAGCACACGAATCTTGAAATATACGTTTCAACACATTGTATGAAGTCTAACCACCAATTATAGTGACTCGAATAATATATAGAATATAAAAATCAAAGTTTCATTGTTTACCTAACAGCTTTTGATTGAGATATGAGATATGCCCTCTTGGATTGGGATATCTAATCCCTTAAAACAGCTCTATAATCGAACACCATGGGCATAAATTTTCATGTCACCACGTCGTTTTCATTCAACTACTTTGTTATTGAAGTAAGCCCACACATAAATGTGTCCAGAAGTAAGCTCGAGTATAGAAGCATACGGGATAGTCTTATTGTTATATTTTCTAGGATAATTCATGTTTACTAGTATGGATTATAACACATTTTCATGTCATTATAATGAATTCTTTTAAGAGCTAATTCAGAACGTGAAACTTTTAATGAGAGTCTCTGTTACCTTAACACTGTCAATCTACCTTTATTTAAAAAAATAATAAATAAAAACAAAGAAACAGATACACCAACCTAACACTATTACAAATCTTCTCACCTCACCTTTCTTCTTCACTTTCTTTTGGTCGCCGTCGGTCTCCGGCTAGGCTCCCCGATGATAATCCTTTATTATAACGGTGTTCAGGACGGGGAGGAAGCAGCAAGGAGTTGGATTTGTGCCCTAGCCCAACGTAATAAGTTATCTATTTGTAGTGTTTTATTATCAGTTGTAATAAATAAAACGAAATTATACTAGTGTGTTGTAGTAATATATTAAATGCGATTTGATCTATGTCATTATGTGTATAAACAATAACAGTAGAATTGTAGATCGGAAAGAATCACATTTAATGTGTCCCTGATCATACATGTGTCATCAGAAGCGACCAATATGAGAATAACTCTATATGATCATGCTCTACTAATCATGGCAAGGAAATGCCGGAGTTAGATCATGGATATCATTCGGAGGATGATATTGGACGATTCGAAGGTGAGTATGTAGTATAGATGCTGTCATAAGCATATTCACATATCGTAGCTTGTCAAAGTATCCTTAGACCAAGGAGTCTTTGTCGTTACTATGTAATCAGTAACTGATTTTGACATTGCCTAATATTACCTGTAAAAGGGTAATCATAAGGGCTTTAATTGGCTCAGTTATTGATTACATGAGGGAACACGAAAGACGGCTAAGGGATTTATCCCTCATGCTCCGGCATGGGAAAGATACCTGTTTGGGCCAGTTGATGAGACTGACTGAAAGGAAATGCATGGTCATGCTAGAGATACACAGTATTAGGATTCAGTCATCTTGCAGATCAAGAAACAGTGACTGATTTAATAAGGATGACGACTCTATGCCTTATGATCAATCTGGATATCTAGAGATAAAAGGATATTGACTTGGACGATATGAGCTTAAGTTAAATTATCGATAATCATGAGCGTTGGGTAATAATAATGCCTTACTAGAGGCCAATTATGATGGGAGGGAAAAATGGTAATTTTGCACCAATCGGCCAACGTGTGATGAGCCTAGAGCGCCACATACTTAAGACGATGAATATAGAAAAAGAGGACTTTGAATGTCCATATGAGAAGAGATAAGAATTTTGAGAAATTCACTTTCATGTTTAGTTAGACTGGACCGATCTAACCTAAACCAGAATTGATTTGACAATTACCGGTCTAGGTTGTAAACCGGGCGGTTGCGAAAATTGGTCTAAGTGAATTATGAGCTTATTTAATTCAAGTCATTTAATTAATAATCCTAAGTCTATTTGGCCTCGAAAGAATTTTAATTAAATGGGCTTGGATCAAAATGATCAAAATGGGCTTAAGGCCCTTTTAGGATTTGATGAATTATAAATTTAATTCAAAGATAATCCAAGATTGGAAAGGACAAAGAAAGGGAAAGATTTGACAAAATATTATTTTTTGAAAAAATCGAAAAAAGTGAAAGAGAACATTCCCAATTCCCAAAACCAGTCACACGACTCTCTCTCTCCCCCCTCTCTCATTCGGCCGACACCTCCCCTCTCTCTCTCTCTCTCTCTCTCTCTCTCTCTCTCTCTCTCTCTCTCTCTCTCTCTCTCTCTCTCTCTCTCTCTCTCTCTCTCTCTCTCTCTCTCTCTCTCTCTCTCTCTCTCTCGTGTTCTTGCTCCATTCTTGCAAAACTAGGAATACTTGCAAGAAGGTTTTGATCTAAGGATCAAGACATCGCCTCTGTGGACATGATAGAGAAACAAGATCTTTGGATTTTGTTTAATCGAATTCGCATCAAAAGGTATATATTTATTCTCGTTCTAATCTTGTCTTAAAATCAATTTAGCATGAAGATCGTAATCATCGTTTTCAGGATCCATGATTAATTCGCTTCCGCATGAAATTAATTGTTTTGACCCCATGGAATTCCTTCACAAGGATGAGGCGAATCTGCTAGATTGTAGTCTTTGCTCTGGTTCGACTTTGGCGTCGATTGTCGGAGCTGATACTCTAGCAAGATAAGAGAGAGGGCTCGACTTCATAAGAAAGAGTAAGAGTCGAGCGGAGCTTCTGGGGATCTACAGGTCTTGAGGGCTTCATATATGGTTATTCCATATTTGAGCTGGGTGGGTTCTGGTGGTCTCAAATTTTAAATTCTCATAACTGAATAACCTTTTTCAATCGACGGAGGCGGAGAGGACCTGGTCACTGAGTGGGGAGGCGAAGTGAGGGACTGGGAATCCGGCATCGTGCCAGAGGGAAATTAGGGTTCGATTGCTCAGACCGGCGAGATTCAAGTGACGTGGTGGTTGATTTGGAAGAACAGCGAGCAATTCATCGGTGAGAAGACTGAGGCGGGAGCTCCGTGGTGTTTCTCCGAGGAAGATATGGAGGAAGGAATTTCCTGGTGAACTCGTCTCGTCAAGTCAACGTCGTCGGCGACGTTCTTGACCGGCGACTTGGTTCGCTTCTTTTACACGCTTCTTCACCCGGTCGAGAAGTCTCGTCGATCACTATATGATATTTCATCCAAGTATCGTCTGTTTCCGAAGAAAAATTTGTTGTCTCTCCATCCCTCTCTCTCATAATCAATTAATTTTACTCTGACTTGTGCTTCAATCAGAACTGGGATTTGTGCTTGATGACTTTTATCGTGGAAATTTGTGTTCAATATGACCCAGGTATTTGAAATGAAGATTTCATTTTTTAGCCGAGGTCTTTCTCTCCGGCAAAAAATCCCAAATTTACACAAAATTCAGATGAAACAAAAAAATGTGATGCATGAAGGGAAACGAGGTTTTTCATTCATGCACAGTAGAAGTAAATAACAAAAATAAAACCTCTTTTTCCTAGCAAGGATCTACTACATGTTCAAGTTTAATTGATGAAAGGGTAATGAAATTTTGGTTAATCGCAAAATGTCTACCACAATGTTGAAGCTAAGTGATAGACATTTGATGATGCACAGTCAGTAAACGATTATCAAACAGAAATGTAAATGACACGAGATATTGTTACCCAGTTCGGTGCAACGTCACCTACGTCTTGGGGCACTCTGCCAATGAACAAGCTTCACTATAATGTAACCAATCAGTACATAAAAGCTTTTACGATTATCACACAAATCTAAGCTTTATGCTATTCTTACTAGTTACCACTTAACCCAGGGACTCCCCGTGTATTCAAGTTCCTCACCCGAGTCCACTCTTCGAGCAATCCTCTCTACTCGGATCTCTAGTTGTTCTTCAATAGATCCACAAGTCGTCAATCGTGCAAGCACAACCCAAATCATTCAAACAATCATTCTTCTAGAATATTGAATGAACACACAAGAGTTAATCTTTGTTAATGCATTTAGCTCCCCAACACGCTAGTCCAACAAGTTTAGGAACTCTGAATACTCAACGCAAAGATACTCTGCAAGCACCACCTTCTACGGGAGAGGCCGACGTCCTTTTGTAGAAGGTGAACATATCCTATTTTAGGGTTTCCTAAAAGATCTCGCACCGTCCTGATCCTTCTTCTCCAAGATTTCTAAAGCTGACGCACAGCTAAATCAGATCAAATCATGCTTTGATTAGGAGATCTTCTAAATAAGGAAACTCGAGAAAGTCGTCTCTTGAGATGTTCGGTTCTTAATGGTGAGACTTCTGGATAGACATTTTTCCATTTTAGCATCGGGGTGCTTAGGTCGCGACGTGTGGATGGACATCCTGGCATCTTATAAAATAGCCAATCTCATAGTAAGACACAACTTCTTATGGACTACAGGATATCATGGACTACAGGTGATCATGGACACAACTTCTTATGGACACAACTTTTATGCGTCGTGGATCATAGACATCTTAATCCACTAATCCCACTTCCTTGATCGTAGTGTTGGAGTTAGATTATAGATATCATCAGGGAGATGATATTGGACGACCCGATATGGCCATGACCCGTGGCGCCCTAGTAAAGGGGGCCACGGACTCGTGGTGAGGTCTGTGGCGGGTCGGAACGCTATAGTGTTTCGAAAACAGAAAACCGTACACCTATATATTTATCGCATTCTCTTCGGGGAAAAAGTTAACGCTTCTTGCGATATTAGTCTGATCAAAAATATACTCACAGAGAAGAAGGAGAGAACCTTAGCAAGCGATCTCCATCTGAGCTTCGAAGCAAGGCGCGTCCGTGTGGATACCGGTAGAGGGCGGGTAACATCTTCGTTGATGATTCGAACAGGACCAGATCAATAAAGGTATAACATCGTGTAAACCATTAGAATAATCAGATCTAGTTATTGCATAGATCTAGTATTGAAACAGAGTTATTTTATGGTTTTTCCGCTGCGCATAATATGGTTTGGATCCTACGTTTCCTTCAGTGGTATCAGAGCCAGGTTTGCTCTAGATTTGATTATATGCATGTTTGTATGATCACGTGATTTTTTGCCTTTTTTTTAATGCATAAATCAGATTATTATGACGTTGCATGCATGATTAAGGTTTAGAATTTTTCTGGAAAATTTTGTAGAATTTGAAGAAGACGAGGGCCACGTGTCGTGGCACCCACCACGTGCCCGTGGCGAGTCTACATGACCAGGGGCGTGGCCACGGCCACGGGATGTACTTGTGGCCACGAGTTCGTGGCGCCCACCACGGGGCATGACCTGTTATGGACATGGGTCTGTGTTGGAGCACCACGGGTCAGGGGCTTGATCAGTTTAGGTCACGGTCACGGTGTGACCACTTTGTGGACACGGGACCGTGGCCAAGCCCGTGGCAATGTCAATTGCCCGAAACAGATTTGGTTTCAGTCACGGGACCAGTAAACCCTAATTTTAATTGGATTAATCAAGATAAAATTGGTTTATACGATTTTGTTAACATGTTTGATTGATAACATGTATGAGTGATAACATGTATGAGTGATAACATGTATGATTGATAACATGTGGATGATAAATCACATGGTACAATTTATAGCCCTATACCAGATTTATTTACTGCTTTATTTGCGGTCTGCGTACCGCTAGTTGTAAAGGTTGTATTTAATTTTGTGGTCTGCGTAGCGTTATTTAAATTTTAGTTTTATAATTTAAATTTTCCGGTCTGCGAACTATGTATTTCTTGTAATTGGAGAAGAACACGATGAACTGGAAAGTCGTCTTAAGGCTAGAGGAGAACCGGCGAGAAGTTGGTGGGGTCTTGGAGCCAGTGGGAGATCTCTAAGGATAAAAATCAAGAAGACTGGAGCAGTTAGTCTCTAGGTTCTTGAATTCACACTTAGGTTGACCACTCGTTTTCATAATTCGTTTTATGAGAATCGAACAAGTAAAAAAGGGCTATAATTCGTACATTTACTACTTTATATATGGTAGATATGCATGAGTAGAAATTTATGAATGGATGTTTATTGTATATCTAGGATGTATGATAGAAAATCACCCACATGCATAAGATTAAAACCGGAATTTGATCAGACTTGCATGTAATCGATTAAGGAATCATCTTTGCATGGATTTGTGATGATCATTCCAGTTAAGATTGTATCGATATACAATCAGGAAGTAATAAAAGGTTTATTTGCAAATAATTGCAAGTCAAGCATGATACCATACGAGTTTAGACACTCAAAAGAACTTTGAGCATGTGAATGTTAGTAAGCCTCCGCGTAACATTCATAGAGGAGAAGTCTGGATGAGTTAGACAATTTGTTGTGGATGCGTGCGCCTCCGTTTAGTAGCCACATTAGTTCTGGGCCATAGTCGAGACTTGGTAGACTTGTCTACGATTGTCAGCTAGGGCTGACCTAGGGTATCAGGATAGGGTATGTCGTGTACTTTTATGTATAAACCCTAGCCAGGAATTACATGGACTTGTAGTTGGATGAGTTCCTACCTTGGTTCTCTCAGCTGGAGCGGTGAGCCTTCGTTCACTTCAATTGAGGGTATGCGAGGATCCTGGTTCAGATTCTAAAGTTTAAAATCAGACCAGTGTTTTATAACTAAATCTTCAACTTTAACTTTAATTAAATATTGATTAAAATTAGTTTTACTATGTAGATATAATGGCAAACACAATACACTCTGGCAACAGTGCACTTAGGTCCTTGAGCGAGCAAGATAAGCTTAATGGCATTAACTTTCTCGATTGGGACCGGAACCTGAGACTTGTTCTGAAGCACGAATGTAAGGATTATATCCTTATCTAGGAACCACCTGCTGAGCCAGCACTGAACGCTGCTAGGGTACTAAGGGATGCTTACCAAAAATTCCTTAGCGACCAGATCGATGTGCAGTGCATCATGATGTGGTGGCTGACTTGCAGAAATTGTTCTTGGACATTTCAGAGATCCCAAGGCCTTGATGGCAGAGATCGGGAAAATGTTCAAAGAGAAAGCGTGTGTCGAAAGATATGACACTTTCAGTGAACTCATGCCCAGCAAGCTCAAGGCTGGAGCTCCTATCAGTCCCTATGTCAATAAGATGAAACGTCTTATGAACACTTGACCAGACTCGGTCATGATGTGGATAAGGAAATGGCTGAAGACTTTGTGTTTAATTCACTTCCAGATACTTATCGTGAGTTTGTTGGAAATTATGCTCGTGACCGCAGAGAAGAATCTCAAGGGCAAGTCCAAGGAGATTGTTATGGTTAACAAGCAAGTATGCTTCAAGAAAGCTAGCCTGGGCAAAGGTAAGGCTCCTATGCATGCAGTAGGGAAGATTAGACATCCTAAGGGTCCGAAGAATCAAGCAGCTCCCAAGGCTGTTGTGAATCCTAGGAAGGAGTTGTTTGTTGTAGTTACGACGTTTTTAGACATTGGCTGATTTTTAAAGGAACCGAAGAAACATGTTACAAAGAATGTCGAAGCATCTTCTGCGACATCTAGTGTGACATTGTTGACGGCGTCTCGGCAAGCATCCTGATCGACAGAAATCAGGAAAGTGCAGATTCGGCAGAAAATCAAGAAGACGATTAGGAAAGTGCAGAACGACTCCTAATCTGAAAAGGAGAAAGACGGTGATTAATAGGAAACCCTTTAGGGTTAGTACTCATCCACGATTGCTATAAAAGCTTAGGCTACCCCCTTAGCAATCGTGTGGTTCTTTATTTGTTTCCTAGCAACAATTTGCAAGGTTCTTAGATGTGAAGGTTTGCGGGCTGAGAAATTGCATATTGAGCTTAGGATGTTGTGTATCACATAACTATAGAGAGTTAGGTGATTGAGGGTTTACTGAAGTCGTGAGTTGAAGACTGCACGCAACCACCAAGCTTGAAGAAGACTTGAAGACGACAGAGCAAGGCGATTGCTCGAAGAGTGGAATCAAGACGTTCTTGGATTCAGGGGGAGACCCTGAGATAGACTGCACTGTAAGACGTAGCATAAAGTATAGATCTAGGAGGGATCACATGTACTTGTATGTTCTGACGGATTACTGATAAGTGAAATCTTTCCACTAGGCTGAGAGCCCCCAGACGTAGGTGACGTTGCACCAAACTGGGTAAACAATCTGCTGTGTCATTACTTATAGCTTTATATTTACTGTCCTACATTATCTACGCAAGAAGTCAGACACAATGTTATATCATTCTGTGTAACATTGTGTGTGGCATTTTGCTCGACTAGCTGATCAGAATTTCAATTGGTATCAGAGGGGGCACCTATAGCTTTAGGTGAGTTCCTAAACAAATATTTTGATCAAAGATGGACAATACCAGAGAAGGAGGATCCATAAATCGACCACATGTTCTAGATGGAAGCAACTATGGCTATTGGAAGGCTCGAATGTGTGCCTTCATGAAGTCACTAGACAACAAGACATGGAAGGCTGTACTCAATGGTTGGAATGCACCACAACTCAGTGAAAGTGATGGCAATCCTATCGGCCCAAAACCAGAAAAAGACTGGACCGATGATGAAGATGAAGAATCACTGGGAAATTCTCGAGCTCTGAATGCTATCTTCAATGGTGTTGACAAGAACGTGTTCAGACTAATCAACACATGCACAACTGCCAAATCAGCATGGGACATCCTGGCCGTAGCATATGAAGGAACAACTAAGGTTCGAGAACATAAACTGCAATACCTGACTACCAACTTCGAAGCCCTTATCATGAAGGAAGATGAATCAATTGCAGATTTCAATGTTCGCATTCGGGATCTAGCCAATGAATCCTATTCTCTGGGAGAACCAATTTTTGATGAAAAATTGGTAAGAAAAACCTTACGTGCTCTTAGTCCTAGGTTCAAGATGAAGATCACAGCAATTGAAGAAGTTCATGACCTCAAGGTCTTGAAATTTGATGAGCTGATGGGGTCTCTAATGACCTATGAGTTGTCTCTACCCAACATCGACAAAAGGAACAAAGGAGTTGCTTTCAAAAGCTCAACACACAAGCAACCAGATCCTGAGGATTCGGATTCTGATGAAGACATCGAGGCTACAATGGCCCTTCTCACAAAAAATTACAACAAAGCCATGAGAAGATTTAGTCGAATGGGTGGACGGAATGTCACAGCAAATGCCAGAAACAAAGCTCCACAAAAAGCTCAAGTTGGAGGTAGTCTTGACAGACCAAACAGGAGTGGGGAAGAAAACAAAAACAAAGGACTTCAATGTCATGAATGTGAAGGATTCGGCCACCTCCGTAGAGAATGTCCAAATTTCCTCAAACAACAAAAACGAGGATACAATGCCACCCTATTAGATGATGAAAATGAAGATAGTGGATCTGAAGAGGTAAGCAACTTTGTTGCATTCACTACTACTACTCCTACATGTAATGTTGATAATACTGTCGACATCAATGATGATCCAACTCCAAATGATAATTGGACTAAAGAGCAACTAGTCGAGTCATACAAAGGCTTGCATACCAGATGGATAAAGAAAACTCTGATACTTGATCAACAAGGCGAAAGAATCATTAGTCTTACCAACGACAAGTCAAGATTTCTAGAGACGATCGTGGAGCTGAAACGAGAAATCACCAAACTTAATGCAGAAATTAGTCTCATGACCAAATCGGTAAAGATGATGAATCCAAGCACAGAAAGCCTTGACAAGATTTTATCGGTGGGAAAACAGTCCAAAGATACGACGGGACTAGGGTACACACATGCTGTCCCCTCAACAACAGGGACAAAGTTTGTCCCACAACAAGCCTTGACTGACAAGAAACAACAGGATGCCCCAACTCATCTTACAGGACGACCTACAACAAAAGCCATAACATCGTCTACAACCTGTTCTTGTCAAGAAACTGTCAGAAGACATCCTCCACGCAGACAACAAAGCTACAGAAGACCAGCTTACCAATATCAATGGATATGTCATTACTGTGGTCAACCAGGTCATATCAGACCTTTTTGTTTTCAACTTCTTAAGAGGAAGCAAGCTCAGAAATATCAAAGGCATCTCCCATCTCCTCCGAAGACAACTCGCCTTGAATGGAGACCTAAGAACCTGACCTATCGAGCTAATGTTGCTTATACATCATTAAGTGCTTCAACAAAAAAAGACTGGTATCTCGACAGTGGATGCTCTCGACACATGACAGGTACTCCAGAGTTTCTCTCCAATCTTAAATTATATACAAACTGCTTTGTTACGTTTGGAGATGGGATCCGAGCTCGAATCATTGGAAAAGGAGTGCTCAAGCATCCATAAGCCACCTGTCTGACTGAAGCATTACTTGTAGAAGGACTTAAGGCAAACCTGATTAGTATCAGTCAGATCTGTGATCAGGATTTAGTAGTGAAATTCACTAAAGAAGCCTGTATAGTTAAAAAATCGATCAGGTCACTATTCTACAAGAAGTTTGCTCGACAGACAATTGCTATATCTGGTCTCCCGAGACACATACCGAAGCAACCAAGTGCCTTGTCTCCAAAGCAGAAGAAACCAAACTATGGCATCGAAAGCTTGGACATCTAAACCTTAGAAGTATGCAAAAGGCAATCTTAGAGCAGGCTATCACCGGAATCCCAAACCTAAAAATGTCAGATTGGAAAGCAAACCTAGATGTCACACAAGAAGCTTCAGCATATCACTACCTCTCGAGTACTTGAGCTAATACATGTTGACCTCATGGGACCAATGCAAGTTGAAAGCCTTGGAGGAAAACGATATGTCTTTGTATGTGTAGATGATTACTCACGATACACTTGGGTTGACTTCCCTCGTGACAAATCAGACACCTTCTCGATCTTCAAGAATCTATGCATCCAAGTCCAACGAGAAAAAGGAGAGACAATTGGCAAAATCATCCGCCTTCGTAGTGATCATGGTCGAGAGTTTGAAAACAGCAAGTTTGCAGATTTCTGCAACTCAGAAGGGATAGCACATGAATTCTCAGCGCCAATCACTCCTCAACAGAATGGCATTGTTGAGCGCAAGAACAGGACTCTACAGGAGATGGCGAGAGTTATGATGCTGGCTAAAAACATACCAACTCACTTCTGGGCAGAAGCACTTAACACTGCTTGCCATATCCACAATCGAGTCACTCTCCGACCAGGTATGTCAGTAACTAATTATTAAATATGGAGGGGGCGAAAGCCCAATGTTAAGTACTTCCATATCTTTGGCTCCACTTGTTATATACTGGCTGATAGAGAGCCTCGCCAAAAGCTTGACCCAAAAAGCGATGAAGGCATCTTCCTTGGCCATTCAAGGAATAGTCGTGCATACCGAGTCTTCAACAAACGAACCAAGACCATGATGGAATCAATCAATGTTGTTGTTGACGATGACTGCGAAGATGCCTCAGAAGATGCGACGGACGAAGACGGAGCCTATCCACCCAACAATGTCAGGAAGAATGCTACCCCAGATGTCAGAGAAGATGCTAGCAGCAAAACCGAAGATGATGTCGCCAATAACGAAGTAGTTTATGAAATCAGCAACAAGAATCCGTCACGAAGAGTCCAGACTAACCATCCTATCTCTGGAGTTATTGGAAACCTGAATGAAGGCGTACGGACTCGGTCAAAAGCTCCTGAAGATTATAACGAGATGATAGGAAATATTTGCTTCGTCTCAAAGACAGAACCCAAAAACATCAATGAAGCCATCAATGATGAGTATTGGGTAAATGCTATGCAAGAAGAGCTGATTCAATTTGAGAAAAATCAGGTATGGGAACTGGTGCCCAAACCAAGTGAAGGAAACATCATAGGCACCAAATGGATCTTCAAGAACAAATCCGATGAGCTTGGCAACATCACTCGCAACAAAGCAAGGTTAGTTGCTCAAGGGTATACTCAAATTGAGGGTGTTGACTTCGATGAGACATTTGCTCCTGTGGCAAGACTTGAAGCAATCCGTCTATTGCTAGGGATATCATGTCATCTACAGATAAAGCTCTACCAGATGGATGTCAAAAGTGCTTTCTTGAATGGGGATCTCAATGAAGAAGTATATGTGTCACAACCCAAAGGATTTGTTGACCCTCACTATCCTGATCATGTGTATAAACTAAAGAAAGCTCTTTATTAGTTGAAACAAGCACCAAGGGCTTGGTATGAAAGGCTCACAAAATTCCTCATCCGAAGCGGCTACACTAGAGGGGGAGTCGACAAGACCTTATTTGTGAAGAATGAAGATGGAAATTTAATGATAGCTCAAATTTATGTCGATGACATTGTTTTTAGAGGGATGTCAAGCAAGATGGTAGAGATATTTATTCAACAGATGCAATCAGAATTCGAGATGAGCATGGTGGGAGAGCTTACTTATTTTTTAGGCTTCCAAATTAAACAACAAAAGGATAGCATCTTCGTATCTCAGAGCAAATATGCGAAGAATATTGTCAAGAAGTTTGGGCTAGAGAAAGCCTCACATAAAAGGACACCAGCAGCTACACATGTCAAGCTAACCAAAGATGATCCAGGAGAAGCCGTCGACCAACACCTATATAGGAGCATCATCGGTAGTCTCCTCTACCTCACCGCAAGTCGACCAGATATTGCCTACTCTGTCGAAGTATGTGCACGATATCAAGCTAATCCTAAGGTTAGTCATCTATCCCAAGCCAAAAGAATTATTAGATATATCTCTGGGACCACAAACTTGGGTTTGTTATATTCATTCGACACATCCTCTACCTTGGTGGGGTATTGTGATGCCGATTGGGCTGGAAACATATCGGATAGGAAAAGCACATCTGGAGGATGCTTCTTCCTTGGCAACAACCTCATATCATGGTTTAGTAAGAAGCAAAACAGTGTTGCCCTTTCCACTGCCGAATCGGAGTATATTGCTGCTGGGAGTAGCTGCACACAACTACTTTGGATGAAACAGATGTTAGTCGAATACAATGTCAGACAAGATGCCATGACTTTATATTGTGATAATGTCAGTGCTATCAACATCTCTGAAAACCCTGTCCAACACAGCAAGACCAAACACATTGACATTAGACATCACTTCATTCGAGAATTGGTCGAAGACAAGAAGATCATCCTAGAGCACATTCCCACAGAAAATCAACTTGCTGATATTTTCATAAAAGCATTAGATGCAAGCAGATTCGAGGATCTTAAATCATCACTCGGTCTGTGCACCATCAGTGAACAATAAGAAGTTGCAGAAACGGTTGAGGGGAGTTGTTGGTACCTCTTCATGAACCGGTCTAAATTGCAACGAATGTCATTGGGCCAAGCATATCAAAAGCCCATATAAAAGAAAAGGAAAGATACACTCAGACGCTAAAGAAGATTTGAATTGTTTTCAAAAACCTAGTCTGCCTCCTCTCTGTGCTCGCTCTCATCTCCTTCACCATTCACTCTCTGCAAATCTCTCAAACAACAATGGTGAAAACTAGAAGCATAGTAGCCCCAAAGGAAGCCACCGCTTCAAAGAAAGCTGAAGCAAAAGGCTCCAGAAGCAGTAGAGCGAAGACAAACAAGCATGGAGTGCGAATCAAAGGGCCAAAAACCTTGAAGAAGTCAGAAGAAATTCTCAAAGAGGCTTCACCAGAGAAAGCCCCAATACCAGTTTTTACTCGAGTTCCCAAGAAGTCCCGGACCAGAAGTGTTGCTTTCTCAATGTCTGACCTAACTGGGCTAGAAAGAGAGAATGATCTTGACCAGGAAAATCGAGAGGCCTCCATGCAAATCGTTGCAGTTCCAGCACCAACAGGTAACGATTTCTCTGCTGATACCTCTAGAAACAGTGATTTATTAGAATCACTACTGGAAAACCAGGACCCACCTCAAGAAGGTGTGGTAGAAGAACTGATACGTCCGGAAGGAGAAAAGGAGGATCTGACTCCGGTCAGTCATGGGCTGGAACGCATTGCGGAAGGAGAAGGAGGAGAAGAAGAAGGAACAGATGTCGTAAGGAAAGCCACTGAAAAAGTTGTAGAAGAAGAAGAAATAGCTGACTCGGAAGAAGCCGAGGAAGAAGAAGAAGAGAAAGAAGAAACCAGAAACGGAGAGACCGATCTGGAAGAAGCTGAGAAGAACAGGGATGCCACCACCAACGACACAGAAGAAAACACTCTGGATGCCAGAGAAGATGTCATGGAAGAAGCTGCTGAGACTGCACACACAGTCCTATCGTCCCTGAAGAAAAAGGTTCTAGAAGAAACTGAAAGTTTGGCTGTTATGGTTGGAAAACTAAAAGAAACAAGGAAAAGAAAGGAGGCTGGAGGTCCCAGCAACAAAAGGAAAAAGTCGCATGTCAAAGAAAAGGGGAAGAAAGTAATTGCAACAAGGAGGGTGATAGATGAATCCACTGATGATGACATTGAAGAGGTCCCTGCTGAGGAAGAAAGGAAGAAGAAGGCCCTGAAGACGGCCACGAACACCATGAGTGTAACTTACGACAACGTGTCGTTTCACTCAGCAGAAGGTGCAAAGAGGTGGGAATTTGTCTTTCAGAGAACGGCGTACCTAGATAAGACATTGTCGTCGGAGCTGCTTGGGCTAAAGGCCATTATACAGCTCCTGGAGAAGGCAGAATTGATGAGAACCGTCTCCGACATTGGCAACCACTATCCCCTTCTGGTTAAAGAATTCATTGCAAATCTGCCTACCACGTTTGGTACCCCAGATGCTCTAGAGTTTGATAAGGTATATGTCAGAGGCATCCGCTTTGACATCACCTCCGACATTATCAATGACTTCCTGGGAAGGAAGAGGGTTCGATCAGTGCCACCACCCGATCTAAGCAAAGTCCTCCGTGAAACCACCAGAGATAAAAGCAGAACATGGCCATCCAAAGGCACCGTGGCTGCATCAGATCTGACCTCCAAGTACTCCATTCTCTTTCGGATTGGAGTTGCAAATTGGGCGCCCTCGACCCACGCATCATCGATCAAACCTGAGCTGGCAATCCTGATCTACCAAATAGTTTGGCTCTTTTTGAGCCAGCAAGGGGGAGTAAGTTTAAGATAGACGACGCGACGCGAAGACGCAAGACGCGATGATACGCGCGACGCTGCCGATCGACGAGGCGACTAATGCAATGCAGAATGCGACGCAGAATACGATAAAGAATGCTGTCCTTAAAAATAGCCAAAGGGGGAGATTGTAGTTACGACGTTTTTAGAGATTGGCTGATTTTTAAAGGAACCGAAGAAACATGTTACAAAGAATGTCGAAGCATCTTCTGCGACATCTAGTGTGACATTGTTGACGGCGTCTCGGCAAGCATCCTGATCGACAGAAATCAAGAAAGTGCAGATTCGGCAGAAAATCAAGAAGACGATTAGGAAAGTGCAGAACGACTCCTAATCTGAAAAGGAGAAAGACGGTGATTAATAGGAAACCCTTTAGGGTTAGTACTCATCCACGATTGCTATAAAAGCTTAGGCTACCCCCTTAGCAATCGTGTGGTTCTTTATTTGTTTCCTAGCAACAATTTGCAAGGTTCTTAGACGTGAAGGTTTGCGGGCTGAGAAATTGCAGATTGAGCTTAAGATGTTGTGTATCACATAACTATAGAGAGTTAGGTGATTGAGGGTTTACTGAAGTCGTGAGTTGAAGACTGCACGCAACCACCAAGCTTGAAGAAGACTTGAAGACGACAGAGCAAGGCGATTGCTCGAAGAGTGGAATCAAGACGTTCTTGGATTCAGGGGGAGACCCTGAGATAGATTGCACTGTAAGACGTAGCATAAAGTATAGATCTAGGAGGGATCATAGGTACTTGTATGTTCTGACGGATTACTGATAAGTGAAATCTTTCCACTAGGCTGAGAGCCCCCAGACGTAGGTGACGTTGCACCGAACTGGGTAAACAATCTGCTGTGTCATTACTTATAGCTTTATATTTACTGTCCTACATTATCTACGCAAGAAGTCAGACACAACGTTATATCATTCTGTGTAACATTATGTGTGGCATCTTGCTCGACTAGCTGATCAGAATTTCATTTGCTTTTATTGCCAAGAGCAGGGGCACTGGAAGAAGGATTGTAAGAACTATAAGGAGTTCCATAAGAAGAGTTGACCTTCCACGTCTTCAGGACTAGGTATTTATGTTATTGAGCTTAATCTCAGTTTATCTACTACAGATTCTTGGGTACTTGATACCGGTGCAGAGTTTCACATTTGTATAAATGTGCTGGTTCTGGAAAGTATAAGAGATGTGGGCAGGGGCGAAGCAGACCTACGAGTTGGTGATGGCAATCAAGTCTCAACAATTGCAGTAGGAAAAATTAGTCTTTTTTGTCCCACATGGCTGGTTTTCTCTTTAAACAATGTTCATTGCGTACCTGCATTTCGCAGAATTATTATTTCTATTTCCTTGCTTGACAAGGAAGGATATTGTTTTTCTATTGATAATGGATTATTCAATATTTATAAGAATGATGTTTATTTTTGCAATGCTTCATTGGTTGGTGGTTTGTATATTCTTAATACTTAAAGCACCGACACAAGCTCTATATATAATATAAACAATAAAAGACTTAAATTTGATGATTTAAACTAGACTGTGATATGACATTGTCGTTTAGGGCACATAGGCGAGAAACACATCTCAACACTTCAGAAATGTGGACTTTTAAGTCCGTTTGAATCCACTTCAATCGAGAGATGCGAGTCATGCCTAATGGGTAAAATGACAAAGGCACCTTTCATCGGCTTAGGTGAGAAAGCGAGTGACTGATTAGGTCTCATACATTCCGATGTGTGTGGACGTATGATCACTCAGGCCAGAAGGGGTTTTTGCCACTTCGTCACATTTACTGATGACTTCAGTTGATATGGGTATGCCTATTTAATGAGACATAATTCGGAAACTTTTGACAAGTTCAAAGAGTTCCAGAATAAAGTACAAAACCAGCTTGGAAAAAGTATAAGGGTGCTTCGATCTGACTGGGGTACTGAGTACTTAGACCAAGAGTTTCACAGTCATTTAAAGGAGTGTGGGATCCTCTCAGAATTGACTCCGCCAATAACATCTTATTTGAATGGTGTGTCTGAGCGGAGAAACCGGACCTTGCTTGACATGTTTCGGTCAATGATGAGTCAGGCTGACCTCCCTATCTCCTTCTGGGGTCATGCCCTAGAAATAGCCGCATTCATTCTGAATCGGGCTCCGACAAAGGCAGTGGAAAGCACTCTATACGAAGTGTGGAATGGGAAGAAACCCTTATTAGCTTTCCTCAAGATCTGGGGATGTGAAGCTTATGTCAAGCGCTTGTTAGGCGATAAGATCGAACTCAAGTTAAATACATGTGTCGAAAAGGGGTATTTTTGGAAAATGAATTTATTTCCAAAATAGCTAGTGGAAGTCCCGGGCATCTTGAAGAAATTCAAGATGATACGGAACAGCCTGAAGCAATTTAGGAGCCTGTTATGCAAGATGTAGAAATACATGAGCCTGAAGTGGTCGTAGATCAAGAACCAATCCTTACACCAACTCCAAAGGGTCCAAGGAGGTCTGAAAGATCTTGTCTAGCTCCCGTTAGATATGGCTTTCTAGACACTGAGGGAAATGACTTGATATTAGTGGATCAGTATGATCCATAAACTTTCAGACAAGCCTTGGCCAGTCCAGACTCCGACTCCGATAAATGGCAGATTGCCGACTCCGATAAATGGCAGATTGCCATGAATGAGGAAATGAAATCCATGTATAATAACCAAGTATGGAGCTTGGTGGATAAAACCCCTGAGATAAAACCCATCGGTTGTAAATGGGTCTATAAGCTCAATGCCAACATGGATGAAAAACCTCAGACCTATAAGGCTAGGTTGGTTGCGAAAGGTTATTGTCAGATCGAAGGTATCGATTATGATGAAACCTTCTCACCAGTAGCCATGGTAAAATCTATCCAGATTATTCTAGCCATAGCAGCATACTACGACTATGAGATATGGCAGATGGATGTCAAAACCGCCTTCCTTATCGGGAACTTAAAAGAGGATGTAATATGACACAGCCTGAGGGTTTTGTTGATCCACAGAATTCCGGAAAGATATGTAAGCTGCATAGATCCATTTATGGATTGAAGCAAGCTTCACAGAGTTGGAACCTTAGTTTTGATGAAGTCGTAAGAGAATTCAGGTTCATCAAGAATTAAAGTGAGCTTTGCGTTTATAAGAAATCGAGTGGGAGTAAAATTGTATTCCTAGTGCTTTATATTGATGACATACTGATCAACGGGAATGACATCCCAACCTTGCTTGAGGTCAAAGCTTGGTTAAGGAAATGCTTCTCGATGAAGGACTTAGGTGATGTTGCTTTTATTTTGGGCAGCAAGTGTTAGGATTGTGCCCAAGTCCAATGTGATTCCTTAATCTATATTGTAATATTTATCATTTTTCGATCTAATAAAAAGGCATTATATTACTAATGTGTTGTAGTAATATATCGAATGTGATTTGATCTATATCATTATGTGTGTAACCACTTATAGTAGAACTGTAGATCAGAAAGAATTGCATTCGATGAGTCCCTGATCAGCTAAGCTTCTTTAAGAAGCGATCAGTATGAGACCAACTCCTTGTGATGATGATCTACTGATCATGGCAAAGTATGTGCCGGAGTTATATTATAGATATCATCAGGTCGATGATATCGGACGACCCGATTGTGAGTATGCAACATAGATATTGCCATGAGATACTCACAGATCGTAGCTTAGCATTATATCCTAAGATCGAGGAGTCTTTGTGTGCACTGTGTAATGAATATCTAAGTTTGACCTAGTCTCACGTTACCTATGAAAGGGTAGCCATAACGGCTTTGATTGGCTTGGTTATTAATTGCATTAGTGAACTCGAAAGACGTCTGAGGGTTTAGGGTTTAGGATTTAGGGTAAGAGAAAGATATCCGTTTAGGCCACTTGATGAGTATGACTGAAGGAATAGCATGACCGTGCAGGTGATACCTTAGTATCAGTTTTCAGTCATCTCAGATATCAAGAAACAGTGATTGATAAATTAGGATGACGGTTCTATACCTATTGATCAATCTGAATATCAGTTTGATAAAAGGACAGTGACATGTACGATAACAGGTTAAGTCGAATAATCGATAATCACGGACGTTGGGTAATCATAATGTCTTGCTAGAGGCCACTTATGATGGAAAGGGTAAAATAGTAATTTTACCAGTCTGCCAACGGGTCGTGAGCCTAGAGGGTCACACACTTTAAGTACAATATGTGACAAACAAGCATGGATGGTAAGTGGAAGAATCCGCTTTTCAATTTAGTCAAATTGAAAACGATTCGGTTGATTTCTAGCCTAGGTTTATTAACTAGACGGTTGAAGAAATCAAGTTAGAGATATTGGACCGGTTTAGCTAAACCATATAATTAGAACTCAATTAAATGTGTTTTAATTAGGTTTTGGCTAAGTGGGCTTAAAGCCCATTCTTGGTTTTAATTGAGAATGGGGCTTAAGTGCAATTATGGGAATAAAGGGGTTTATTGTGTAATTATAAAAAGATATTAAAAAATCAGATTTTATTTGATTACCAATATTTTTTCCTAAACCCTAGTTGAGTTTTGGCAAACTCACTCTCTCTCTCTCTCTGGTTTTCGGTCGACCCGCCCTCTCACACTCCACCATTGTTGCTTTGTCCAATTCTTCACACAACGCTAGCAAGGGTGTGTGAAGATACCTCTTCAAGGTATTGTGCTTGTGTGGACTACCTGGAGAAACACAGCTTTGTGTTTAAATCGATCTTAAAGGTATACTTTCAGATCTAGAAAATATATATGCATGCAGAATTTTAACAATAAGATCCATATTTTCATTTCGATTCCAATGGTTATTTCAAGTTCGTTGCATGAAATTATTCTATGGAACCCATAGGAATCCTTAATCAAGATCTACAGAGATCGTCCCAAGAGGATTCTGGGCCTAAATCAGAGCACTTACGTGTTGAGAAGATTCTCAATGCTTGATTCTAATATTGGATACATACCCATGCGTCATGGCATTAAGCTCAGCAAGCAACAAAGTCCTAGTACTCCTGATGAGCTGAGCATGATGAGTAAGATCCCATATGCTTCGGCTGTAGGATCCATCATGTATGCAATGATATGCACGAGACTAGATGTCATGTTCGTGCTTAGTTGTGCCAGCAGATTCTAGTCTAACACAGGCCAAGAACACTGGACTGCTGTCAAGACCATCCTCAAATATTTGAGGAGGGCTAAGGACGCATTCTTGGTGTATGGAGGGAAAGATGGAGAACTAGTAGTCATGGGATAAGTTGATGCTAGTTTTCAGACAGACCTTGATGACTTTAAATCTCAGGAAGGATATGTATTCGTATTAAACGGTGGAGCATTCAGCTGGAAGAGCTTTAAGGAAGCCACGACTACTGATTCTACAACAGCGGCTGAATACATAGCTGTAGCAGAAGCAGCTAAGGAAGTCGTATGGGTTAGAAGCTTTCTAACCATGGTAGATGTAAAGCCGCGAGTGTCTGATCCGGTAAGCTTGTTGTGTGACAACACAGGGGCCATAGCGCTTGCTCAAGAGCCCAAATTCCACAACAGAACCAAACACATACATCCGTATGAAGTCTATGGGAGTAGATTGGAATTTAGGTTTGAACTAGGGGCAAGTGGGAGATTGTTAGGTTTGCGACCAAGTCCAATGTAATTTTTTATCATCTTTCGCATTAATAAAACGCCATTATATTACTAATGTGTTGTAGTAATATATTAGATGTAAATTGATCTGTATTTATGTGTGTCATCACTAATAGTAGAACTTCATATCAGAAAGAATTAGATTTAATGCGTCCCTGATCAGTCAAACTTCATTAAGAAGCGATCAGTATGAGGCTAACTCTTTAGGATCACGATCTACTTATCATGGCAAGGTAGTACCGGAGTTAGATCATAGATATCATCAGGGAGATTATACACCAATTGTACAAACAAACCACCAATTGTACTTGCATTTGCATAATGTACGTCATCACGTTTTATATTAAAACTTCCATTTTCGATTACAAAAGTAAATCCTTCCTTATCAAGTAAGGAAATGGATATAATGTTTCTGCTGAAAGTTGGTATAAAAAATACATTATGAAGTACAAGAACAAGGCCATTAGGCAAAATAAGTCTAACGGATCCTAAAGCAGTTGCGGTAACCCGAACTTTGTTCCCAACTCTTAGGTCCACCTCGTTCTGGCCCAAATCCCTTCTATTTTCCAACACCTGCACATTCGTACAGATATGAGATTCAGCCCCGGATCTAAAATCCATGAATCCAAAACAGAGAGATTTAGCTCTAAAAAGAAAATACCTGAGGAAAACGTGGCCCCGCCACCCTTCTTCTGATCATCCTGAAACTTTCTGCAGTCTCTCTTCTAGTGACCGGGTTGTTGGCAGTAGAAGCAAATTGCTTCCTTTTTCTTC
The DNA here is from genome assembly GCA_963920655.1 of Geranium rotundifolium. NCBI lineage: Eukaryota > Viridiplantae > Streptophyta > Magnoliopsida > Geraniales > Geraniaceae > Geranium > Geranium rotundifolium. The sequence continues at coordinate 15,633,781 of OY987321.1, forward strand.
TTCGCCTCCCCGACTTTAGGAGGTCTAGGAAGTAAAGGCAGTCTCATCTTTCCCGCCAAGTGCATAGGGGCTTTACCCTTATCACCTCCAGCTTTGAAGCTAGTTCCCTTTTTGACCATTAGGCCATCCTTACCACGAGTGACCTTGATCTTCTTCTCGGCCGTCACAAGCAATTAATGCAACTCCGAGACAGTCTTGTCCGTATCATGCATATAATAGTTCATTATGAAGCTATCATATGTATGAGGAAGAGATTGCAGAACAAAATCGGCGGCCATCTGCTTTTAAATCCCGAGCCCGAGTCGAGTTAGGCCGTCAAGATGTCCCTTCATTTTTCTGACATGTGGACCTACAGAACTGCCTGCTGACATTTTGCAGACGAGGAGTTCCTTGAAAATCCTGAATCTTTTGAGTCAAGCCTTTTCCTTGAACATGACCTTTATCTCCGACATCATCGCTAAAGGGTCCTTAGACAGTTACATAAACTGCTTCTGGAGCTCCGACTCCAAAGCGCCCAGCATCACGCACGCCACGTCGATGTTGTCGCTAAGGTGCTTTTGGTATGCATCCTTAACGGCCGTCGGGGCGTTGAGTGCTGGCTCCACAGGGATTGCCAGGTCTAGGACGTATTCCTTGCGTTCCAAGTTGAACACAAGTCATAGGTTCCTGTACCAGTCCAGATAGTTTGTCCCGTTAAGCTTACCCTTTTCGAGGGTATTCCTCAACGAAAAACTGTTCGAGTTCGTTGAATTGTTAGCCATTAACCTACACGAGGAAAGTAAATTTAATCAGAAATTTGATTAAATTTACGAAGATCTTGAATAAACTTCAACCTCTCGATTCTAAGTTAATAGAATCTAAAACCAAGACTCGTGATTCATGAATCGAAGTACGCTAAGGCGCACCGCTCCGACTCACTTATTTAGGTAGGACATGCATCCAATTACACCCCGTGCAATTGGGTGCAATTACAACCCGTGTAATTCTTGGCAAGAGTCTGAACAATTGTACATGGCATACCCTTTATGACACCCTGCCTCGACCCTGGTCGAGAATCGCATTTAAGTCAACCAAATTATGTATGCAAAGTCCGATAAAGTTGCTCCGCTGAGGCGCACCACATCTAGATAGAATTTTAGCAAACTTGTATAGAGCGCACTTTCGAAGATGCTCCACTAAGGCTTGCGACATCAACAAAGTGGATAACTATATAAGCTTATGATTTTGGGTTGGTGTCTCACTTGACTCAAAATTATTTGTGATTAGTTGAGTTTAAATAAATTACGTTTGATACAATTAGGAACCCGTCATCAACAACCCGTGTTATGACGTTTCTAATTTATCTCACATTATCTTCTCTGAAACCGTCATTTACAACCAGTGCAAAGACGTTTTCAAATTTGAACACATCCATCACAACCCGTGCGACGATGGTTCACAACGCTTTAAACATGCAAACAATTAATCTGGTTTTAATCTTTCCATGTTGGTGATAGCTTAAACTAATATAAGTTAAGCATGCTCGTAATTAAATTTATCATTCAAATAAATTCTAGCATGCATTAAAGCGTTAAATATGCACAAATAGCCCAAGCTAAAGTCATAAGTATTCTATGAGACGAAGACTCCATAAGCTCTTCTCGTCATCACCACTTAGGGCCACTCCCACTAGCTCGTGGACTTCCTCCAAGATTGTAAACGTTTTCGGTTTCCATCCTTCTCAAGCTGAGCAACTAATTACAATTAACACTCGATTCGTAGACCGTATGAAAGAATAATTACACTTTATCACCAGCGGTTCGCAGCCCGTATAAAAGAATAATTTACACGTTACAATCTAACGGTTCGCAGACCGTTTTAAAAGCGATAAATAAACTATTGGGCTATATATGCACCATGCATATCATCTCATCACACAATATGTTATCATACAAGCATATTTTCAAACAAGATACATTTCAAGTTTTAATTTTCATGTCCAAGTTGTTCGGTCGGGTTTATCAAAACTAGACCTCTTGAAAAATCGGTTTATCGAAACCATTCAAATCTAAAAAAATTCAAAACATTGGATTACGGGTTTGTGCCACGGATCAAACACCGTGCAACAAACCACCGGGGCCTAAACCAAGTGGGCCCAAACCCACTTAGGCCGAGCCCCTACGCACCGACGCGCTAGGGTTTGGCAACCCTAGTCGTCGGGCCTCCACTAACCGGCCTCGGCCCATATCTGAAAACTGTCGGGGAAGAAGCGGGACGAGCACATGACTGTGACCATCCAATGGCCACGGCCCAGCCCTGCTCCGGCAAGCCGAAGCCCCTGCCCGGTCCCCTTTTCCGGCTCCCCGAGAGTCCCGTTTATGACGACCCGACAAATCCAATTTTTTTCAAAAATTTCCAGATTTGATAATATGTTTAGAACTTCATTTTCATGGCATATAATACCCATATACAAGAAATAAACATATTATAGCAACAAGGCAAGCAAAACAACACCGAAATCGATTCAAACGAAGATTTAAGAGGGTAACCGTCCTCTGATACCACTGTAGGAACTTTGGGGCTATCAAGAACTCATATGGAAGCAGAAGAAACAAATATAAACCTCAATAATTTTCCAAGAACATCAAACCATTAAATCGCAAGGCAAAACCGAAATCACAAGTTTACCTTCGATTTGTTCGAATCGGTTTGAAGAACGCTTCGGATCTTCAACTCTAGCTAAGTCCACATGGATAGGATGATCACTTGAGGATCCTACACTCTTCTACATTACTAGAATAGAAGAGAGGGAAAGAGAGGAGCTTGGAGAGGCTCGGCCGAATACAAGAAGAAGGGGAGAGAGAGCACCAAGACTTGTGATATTTTTTTCTAAATGTTGGTTAATGTGTTTGTGAATTGATGTGTGTTGGGTTAAGAGAAGATGATGATGGTCATTGGGTGGCCACCTCTAATCACACTTACCCAACATGGATTAGGATAGTGTGTATCTAGTCATCATCCACTTAACCAAAGTTAGTGGAGAAAGAGACCCACCCTTTGCTCCACTATTGGGCCTTGGTTGGGCCGGCCACTAGGGCCTCGTGGCACGAAGCTCAATGCTTCGGCCATGAGGTCCCATGCCTCGTCCAACTTACCCCCGAACTTATCGTACAAAGTGCAACGGGACATCGGCAAAAGACTTAGTCTTTCTCGATTCGCGTGTCACATCCAATTACACATATCCATGGCCCAAAACGTCCATTTTTTCCCATTTCTCTCTCTCGAGTGTCTACGACCTTTCCTTGTCTCTCATAATCCATCATAAGTGGCCTCTAGTAAGACGTTATGATTGCCCGACGCGCACGATGATCAATGATTCGATTCAACCTCATGTAGTACATGTCGCTATCCCTTTATCGCCCGGTATCTAGATTGATCATAAGGCATAAAGATGTCACCCTTATTTAATCAATCTGTCTTTCTCAATCTGTGAGTTTACTAAATACTGATACCCCGTATCGTTGGCATGGCCATGCTCTCCCTTCAGTTAACCTCTATCGAGTGGCCTAAACATATACCTATCTCATACCGTAGTATGAGGGATAAATCCTTTAGCCGCCTTTCGTATCACTCATACAATCCATCCTCGTGCCAATCTTGTCCGTTATGGTAGTCTTGTTACGGACAACGTTAGGAGCAAGTCAAACGTGGTTCTTTACTGTATAGCGATCACAAAGACTCCTTGGTCTAAGGATATGACGACAAGCTACCACAATTGAATGTGTTCATGACTGTATCTATGCAACACCATTCAGTGTGGGTCGTCCAATATCACTCACCCAAGTGATATCTATGATCTGATTCCGGGAGCCCTTCCCAATGGCAAATAGAACTATATCATAAAGAATCATCCTTATACTTGGTCGCTTCATTGAAGCATATTTGACCAGGGACCCGTTAAGTGTGATCCGTACATATATATGGTTCTACTACTTGGGTGACATATATCATATCAGACTTAACATATTACTTCAACACATAAGTAATATAATGCCAATTTTATATATTGAGAACGATGATTAATATATATAGACTTTTACAGACTAATACAATTGGACTAGGGCATAAAAAAGCTTACTGTGAATACTTGACCCAAGACTTCATTGACCATCTGGGAGTGTGTGGGATATTTTCTAAGTTGGCTCCGCCTGGAACACCCCTAATTTAAACGGTGTGTCCGAAAGGAGAATGAAATTTTGATCGGCTTAGTCGTGCAAGATGCCACACACAATGTTACACGGAATGCTATAACGTTGTGTCTGACTTCTTGCGTAGACAAAGCAGGACAGTAAATAGAAAGCTATAAGTAATGACACAGCAGATTGTTTACCCAGTTCGGTGCAACGTCACCTACGTCTGGGGGCTCTCAGCCTAGTGGAAAGATTTCACTTATCAGTAATCCGTCAGAACATACAAGTACCTGTGATCCCTCCTAGATCTATACTTTATGCTACGTCTTACAGTGCAATCTATCTCAGGGTCTCCCCCTGAATCCAAGAATGTCTTGATTCCACTCTTCGAGCAATCGCCTTGCTCTGTCGTCTTCAAGTCTTCTTCAAGCTTGGTGGTTGCGTGCAGTCTTCAACTCATGACTTTCAGTAAACCCTCAATCACCTAACTCTCTATAGTTATGTAATACACAATGTCCTAAGCTCAATCTGCAATTTCTCAGCCCGCAAACCTTCACGTCTAAGAACCTTGCAAATTGTTGCTAGGAAACAAATAAAGAACCACACAATTGCTAAGGGGGTAGCCTAAGCTTTTATAGCAATCGTGGATGAGTACTAACCCTAAAGGGTTTCCTCTTAATCACCGTCTTTCTTCTTTTCAGATTAGGAGTCGTTCTGCACTTTCCTAATCGTTTTCTTGCTGCACTGCCGAGCCTGCACTTTCCTGATTTCTGTCGATCAGGATGCTTGCCGAGACGCCGTCAACAATGTCACACACGATGTCGTAGAAGATGTTTCGACATACTTTGTAACATGATTCCTTAGTTTCTTCAAAATTAGCCAATCTCGAAAAGCGTCGTAACTACAGAGAAACCGAAACTCGTTATACATAGTTCGCTCTAAGATGAGTCAGAGAGATCTCCCCGTATCCTTTTGGGAATACGCTCTTGAGACAGCTACTTTCATTTTTAACCAGGCACCTACGAAGATGGTGAAGACAACACTTGTATTCAATTTTGGCACCCAACAAAACTTTGTGACCACGAGCGTCGTGTGCGTTCCTGGGAGCGAAGTCAGAAGGGGTAGACAGTTTTGTTTGGGAAGTAGATGCATTAGTTCTCTCCATTCAAGTTATGGTCCACATGTCAAGAATTGATGGACTCATACGTCCCAAGTTGTCGTTCATGAAGATATGGGGTTGCGAGACTTATGTCAAGCGTTTTGTGGCAGACAAGCTCGAACCACGATATGCCAAAAGTATCTTTGTAGGATATCCAAAAGAGACTTTTGGATACTACTTCTATAACCCGACGAGAACGAAGTATTTGTTGCTCGAAAAGGTCTCTGTTTGGAGATGGAATTCCTCTCCAAAACAGAAAGTGGGAGAACTGTGCATCTCGAAGAAATTCAAGATATGGAACAAGCACTAAGAATCCTGAAGAAATTCGGGATTCACCACTTGATAATGTAGAGGTAGAGCCTGAGCTGGATTAAGAGGCACATGCGGTGCCCAACATATTTCCTGAATCCCCACGGCGTTTTGAAAGGCCTCGTCAGGCACCCGTGAGATAAGAATTTATGAAAACTAAGGGTGGTGACTTGGAGATTGTGGATTCTGAAGATCCGACATCCTTTCGAGAAGCCATGGAGAGTTCTGATTCCGAGAAATGGTTAAGCGCCATGAAGGAGGAGATGAAATTCATGCATGACAACCAAGTTGGGAACTTGGTGGATACAACCCCTGCTGTTAAGACCATCGGTTGCAAATGAATCTTTAAGATCAAGAATGACACTCGACGAAACTTTTGTTATCACGATCATCGTGTGCCTTAGCAGCGCGTTCGTGGTAGTGAAGCTAGAAGAGGTGAACAGTTCTTATTTGGGGCGCATAAGCATTAGCTCTCTCCAAACAAGTTTTGGTCCGCACGTCAACAAACATGGCATGGGTAGAGTTCCTCAGACCAGTAAGGCTCGACTGGGTGCGAAACATTTCAGTCAAATCCAAGGTATGGATCGTGATGAGATTGTCTCGCCAGTGGCCGTGGTCAAATCAATCCACATTGACTCACCGCATCTGCATATCTGAGTGATATGGCAGTTGGATGTCAAAATCACATCCCTCAACGGGAAGTTAGATAAGGACGTTTGTGCAACGTAGCCTCAGGGTTTTGTCGATCCAAAGAATGCTGAAAAGATTTGTAAGCTGCAGAAGTCCATTCGTGGATTGAAGCAAGCTTCTCGGAGTTGAAATCTTCATTTCGATGAAACCATTGGTTTCATACAAAATGAAGATGAAACTTGTGTGTACAATAAGGAAAATGGGAGTGTAGTCGTATTCCTAGTGCTATATATTGATGACATACTCTTTATCAGAAACGACATCCCTTGAAGCCGCAAAAGCTTGCCTGGGAAGTGTTTCGTGATGAAGGACCGATACGAGGCCGCGTATATCCTGGAGATCAAGAGTTAATAGAGATTGCTCGAGGAGTATACTTGGGTAAAGTCAAATCACTTAGAGGTTTGCGATGCACGAATCCAAGAAGGGATTCTTTCCATTAGAGATGCCATAAGGCTCAGCAAGATTTAGCGTCGCACGACGACTGATGAGCTGCAGCACATGAGTGAGATCCCCTATGCATCTGCATTGGGATTCATCATCTATGACATGCTCTATGCAAGATATGATATCTCGTATGCCCTATTCTGCATAGGCAGATTCCAGTCTAACCCTGGCATGAGCCACTGGACAACAGTATAGACGATCCTGATGTACCAAAAGAGGACATAGGACGCAATGCTGGTCTATAGGGTTGGAAATGAGAAATTGGAGGTGACGGGATACGTCGACGCTAGTTCTCAGACTGATCCAGATGACTCGTGAGGTCGGTCTGGGTATGTGTTTGTGCTTAATGGTGGGGCTTTAGCTAAATGGAAGAGCTGAAAGCAGCCGACCGTTGCTGGTTCTACGGCAGAAGCCGAATACATAGCTGCTTATCACTCATACTCCGGTATAGGAAAGATATCCGTTTAGGTCACTTGATGAGTATGACTGAAGGAATAGCATGGCCATGCAGGTGATACTTTAGTATCAGTTTTCAGTCATCTCAGATATCAAGAAACAGTGATTGATAAATTAGGATGACGGTTCTATGCCTATTGATCAATCTGGATATCAGCTTGATAAAAGAATAGTGACATGTACGATAACAGGTTAAGTTGAATCGTCGATAATCACGGACGTTGGGTAATCATAATGTCTTGCTAGAGGCCACTTATGATGGAAAGAGTAAAATAGTAATTTTATCAGTTTGCCAACGGGTCGTGAGCCTAGAGGGTCACACACTTTAAGTACAGTATATAGCAAAACAAGCTTGGATGGAAATTTGGAGAATCCGCTTTTCGATTTAGTCAAATTGAAAACGATTCGGTTGATTCCTAGCCTAGGTTTATTAACTTGACGGTTGAGAAAATCAAATTAAAGAGATTGGACCGGTTTAGCTAAACCATTTAATTAGAACCCAACTCAAATGGGTTTAATTAAGTTTTAGCTAATTGGGCTTAAAGCCCATTCTTGGTATTAATTAAGAATGGGGCTTAAGTGTAAATAAGAGGTTTTAAGGGGATTTAATTATGTGAATTAAAAGATATTAAAAATCAGATTTTTTTCCACATTATTTCAAACCCTAAAACCTCCTAATTTTCGGCCACCCTCTCTCTCTAGTCGCCCCTCCCCTCTTCCTCCATTGTTGAGTTCTTGCTTTTCTTCTACACACGGCACTAGTAAACTTGTGCGTAGAAACCTTGGTAGATGTGTTGTGCTTGTGTGGACGATCTAGAGAACACATAAACTTTGTATTTTAATCGATTTGCAAAAGTTATTTTCAGATTTGATATTATTATCTGCATGCTGAAATTTTCACATAAGATCTTTCTATTCGAATTACATAGTTAATTTCAAATCCGCTGCATGATTTTAATTGTTTGGAACCCATGGAATTCCTTCAGTGGTATCAGAGGATGGTTGTTTGTGATTGATTTGAGCATGATTAGGGTTTATATTTTCTTCCTTAATTTTTTCATGTATTGTTCGGATTTCACTATGCATGAAAATATGAAAAAAAATCAGATTTTATTAATTGATTTTGAAGGTTAGAAAATTATTTTTTGGGGCTGTTTTGGGTTAACCATAGCCGAGCCATGGCTAACCGGGGTCGAGCCCCTTGGTGGACCATGGAGAGCCCTCGGGCCGACCATGTTGAGCCCTCGGGCCGACCAGGTTGAAAGAGATCACCACGGGTTCCAAATGATGAATATCATGCAGCGGACTGTATGTAACCGTGGTGATCGAAATTAGCTTAGAACTTAATGCCATTTGAACATGTTATAAACATAAATATAAATCTGATATTTACCTCTTGTAATCGACAAAAACACAAGTGTAGTGTTCTCTCTATCAAGTCCACACAAGCACCACAACCGAAATGATTTTTCACTCAATATTTTGCTAGAAATTTTGAGAGAAAACAAGGAAACGATGGAGGAAGAGAGGGAGCTGAAAATCGGCAATGAGGGAGAGAGAAAGGAGGGGAAGTTGCTGAAAAAGTCAAGAGATAATTGAATAGATATTATGTGATTTTAATTTGAAATTAAATTGAATTTCAAAATTAAAATTGCATTATCTATCCCTTTATTCTTTCATATTTTCATTTGATACCTCTCTTATCTTAAATCCCTAAATGGGCTTTAAGCCCGTTTAACTAAAACCCAAATTAAACCCATTAACTTGAGTTCTAGTTTCGGTTTAGTCAAAACGGCTCAATTTCCTTGAATTGATTTCTTCAACCGTCTGGTTAAAACCTTAGGCCAGAAAACTACCGAATTGTTCTCAATTCTCATCCATAATTGTTGTCATGTATCGTGCTTAATGTGTGTGACCCTCTAGGGTCACGAATAATTGGCAGACTGGTAAAATTACTATTTTACCCTTTCCATCATAAGTGGCCTCTAGCAAGACATTATGATTATCCAATATTCGTGATTATCGATTATTCGACTTAACCTGTTATCGTACATGTCACTGTCCTTTTATCAAACCGATATCCAGATTGATCAATTGGCATAGAATGGTCATCCTAATTTATCAATCACTGTTTCTTGATATCTGAGATGACTGAAAACTGATACTAAGGTATCACCTGCATGGCCATGCTCTTTCTTCAGTCATACTCATCAAGTGGCCTAAACGGATATCTTTCTCATACCGAAGTATGAGTGATAAATCCCTCAGACGCCTTTCGAGTTCACTAGTGCAATAAATGCCAAAGCCAATCGAAGCCGTTATAGCTACCCTTTTACAGATAACGTTAGACTAGGTCAAACTTAGGTATTTGTTACATAGTGTACACAAAGACTCCTTGGTCTTAGGATATAATGACAAGTTACGATATGTGAGTATCTCATGACTGGATCTATGCAGCATACTCACAATCAGGTTGTCCGATATCATCGACCTGATGATATCTATGATATAACTCCGGCACAAACTTTGCCATGATCAGTAGAGCGTGATCACAAGGAGTTAGTCTCATACTGATCGCTTCAGAAGAAGCTTAGCTGATCAGGGACTCTATCGAATGTAACTCTTTCTAATCTATAGTTCTACTATAAGTGATTACACACATTATGACATAGATCAAATCACATTAGATATATTACTACAACACATTAGTAATATTATGCCTTTTATTATGTAGAATAATGATGTCCGTTACAATATAGATTGAAGAATTATTTTGGACTAGGGCACAAACCTAACACAGGTCGCCTCGGGCGACTATAGATGGCCCACGGGCGTCCATGGTCGCTGCCGCGGGCGACCAGATCGGTCAGCCCTCGGCTCGACCATGAATGTCCCACGGGCGTCCATGGTCGCTTCCGCGGGCGACTAGACCGGTCAGCCCTTGGGCGACCAGATCGGTGCCCACGGGCCACTTTAGGACGGTCTGAGGCGAGCTGATCAGTTTTGGAGTTTTTGGGTCAGTTTTGGCCCGTGGCCATTCCCCGAGGTATTTCCCAATAAAAACTTTAATTTTCATATTCAATTCGGTTTCGATAAACCAGGGTGAACCAGTTCAATTTAATTTAATGAATTTAAACCGTCCGGTTTCGATAAACCTGAAATTTTTCCACACTTAAGAAAGATAAAATTTGGAATAAATTTGTTGTTTGATGAGCATGATGTGTGATCACATTATCTTTGACAACATATTTCTTTCCACATGATGTATAGCTAAGCCCTCTAGACTTATATGTTTAAATTTCGTTTTTGCAACTTGCGAGTTGCTATGTTTTGGGTTGTAGTAAATACGACCTGCGTGTCGTGATTTTTGCATTGATTTATTTATTTACTTTAAATTTTTAATTACAAAGACCGACGCAAGATACAAGTCAAGAGGGAGATTCGATGGCTAGAGGAGACTCGGAGCCAGTGGGAGTCCCCAAGGATGGAGCAAGACTGGATCTTGAAGATCTAGTCTTTAGGATCAGTTTTGCTAGAATCCTAGGATCCTTAGGGTGGGCTTAGCTATGCATGTTTTACAGTTACATTTATATATTGAGAATGTATGGATAGTTTTATATGCATCAAATTATGTATGTTTAGCTATCACCCACATGTGAAGATTAAAACCGGTATTTAATCAGACAGTAATAATTCAAAACATTATTGCATGGATTTGCATGTGATGATTCCAGTTAAGATTGTATCGATATACAATCCGACAGTAATAATTCACTTATCCGCAAATAAATACAAGTCAAGCGTGATACCATCCAAGTTTGGGCACTCAAAAGGACTTTAAGCCTATGGATGTCGGTACGCCTCTGCGTAACATTCATAGAGGAGAAGTCAGTGTTAGAGTTATGCCTCAGTCCAATATAAAAGTGATCTACATATGTAATGTTTTATCATCTTTCCGAATAAATAAATCGGCATATATTACTTATGTATTGTAGTAATATATTGAATGTAATTTGATCTATGTAATATGTGTGTAACCACTAATAGTAGAACTGTAGATCAGAAAGAATTACATTTGATGAGTCCCTGATCAGCTAAGCTTCTTTATGAAGCGATCAGTATGCGACCAACTCCTTGTGATCACGCTCTACTAATCATAGCAAAGTATGCGCCGGAGTTATATCATAGATATCATCAGGTCGATGATATCGCACAACCCGATTGTGAGTATGCAACATAGACACTGTCATGAGATACTCACAGATCGTAGCTTGTCATTATATCCTAAGACCAAGGAGTCTCTGTGTGCACTGTGTAATGAATCTTTAAGTTTGACCAAGTCTAACGTTACCTGTAAAAGGGTAGCCATAACGGCTGTGATTGGTTTGGTTATTAATTGCATTTGTAAACTCGAAAGGCGTCTGAGGGATTTATCACTCATACTCTGGTATGAGAAAGATATCCGTTTAGGCCACTTATTGAATATGACTGAAGGAATAGCACGGTCGTGCAGGTGATACCTTAATATCAGTTTTCAGTCATCTCAGATATCAAGAAACAGTGATTGATAAATTAGGATGACGATTCTATGCCTATTGATCAATCTGGATATCGGTTTGATAAAAGGAAGTGACATGTACAATAACAGGTTAAGTCGAATAATCGATAATCACGAACGTTGAGTAATCATAATGTCTTGTTAGAGACCACTTATGATAGAAAGGTTAAAATAGTAATTTTACCAGACTGCCAACGGGTCGTGAGCCTAGAGGGTCACACGCATTAAGCACAATACGTGACAAATAAGCATGGATGAAAATTGGGAGAATCTGGTTTTCAATTTAGTCAAATTGAAAACGATTTCGTTGATTTCTGGCCTAGGTTTTTAACCAGACGGTTGAAGGAATCGAGTTGGGAAATTTGAACCGGTTTAGCTAAACCATAATTAGAACTCAATTATTTAGGTTTTAATTTGCATTTAGTTAAATGGGCTTGAAGCCCATTTAGGGTTTTAATTCATGAATGGGGCAAGAGTGTAATTATGAGTTTAAATGGGTAAGTTGTGTAATTATTTATTTAAAATTCAAAATCATATTTTGTGTGGTAAATTGTTATAATTACACAATATTTCATTCCATATTTTTGGCTCATAATTTTGGCATTTCTTCTCCCAATTCCCCCCTTCATGGCCAACCCTCTCAAGCATTCCTCCATAGCTCTTTTTGTTCATTTCTTCTTACATCCATTAGCAAGTGTGTGAGAGAAAACCGACGGTGGTTGGTGAGCTTGTGTGGACTCGATAGAGAAACACTATTTTGTGTTTTAATCGATGAACAAGGTAAAATTTTCAGATTATAAAAATTTATAACATGCTGAAATTTTCATTAAGATTCAAGTTTTATTTGATTCTCATGGTTCGATTTTGCTCCGCTGCATGAAATTATTGTGTGGAACCCATGGGAATCCCTTTCAGTGGTATTAGAACATGGTTGTTATGATATTTATTCATTGTGTTTAAATCTAGAATTTTATTTTTGTTCTTGAGTTCATCATTTGAATATGCATGAAATTGAAAAAAAAATTCAGATTTAATTGATTTTGAAAAATTGCAAAAATTAATTTTTGGGGCTGTTTCGGGTTAGCCATGGCCGAGCCATGGCTAACTAGGGTCGAGACCCTTGGTGGACCATGGAATACCCTAGGGCATCCCATGGTCGGCACTAAGGGCCGACCAGGTTGCCCACGGGCAACCATGGCAGCCCTCACAGGTCACCATGGTCGTTGCCGTGGGCGACCACGGTCAGTCCAGCGGGCGACCTCGGTTGGGCCGGTTCGGCTCGACCAGATTCGAGCTGAACCGGCCGGTTTGCAAAAATATTTAAAGCCCTAAATTTTTATTTTTCAGATTTGGTTCGGTTTCGATAAACCAGTGTGAACTGGTTCAAAATTCAATTAATTAATTAAACCCTCTGGTTTCGATAAACTGGAATTTTTCCACAAATAAGAAAGATAAAATTTGGAAAAATTTGTTGTTTGATAAGCATGCGGAGTGATCACATGATCTTTGATAACATGATGTTTCCGCATGATGTACAACTAAGCCCTCTAGCTTGTATTTTATTTCGGTTTTGCAACCTACGTGTTGCTAAGTTTTGGGTTGTGGTAAATACGGCATGCGTGTCGTAATTTGTGATTTATTTATTTTATTTAAATTTAAAATCACAAAGACTGACGCAAGATACAAGTCAAGAGGAAGACTCGAAGTTTGGATGAGGCTCGAAGACAGTGGGAGTCCACAAGAATGAAGCAAGTCTGGACCTTGAAGACCAAGTCTTTAGGATCAGTTTTGCTAGATTCTTAGGAACTTAAGATAGGCTTAGTTATGCATATTTTACCGTTACATTTATATGTATGAATATATGAATGTATGATAGTTTTAATATACAAGTTTATGTATGATTCGCTATCACCCACATGCAAAGATTAAAAACCGGTATTTAATCAAACTTGCATGTAACCTACTAAGGGATCATCTTTGCCTGAATTTGCAATTGATGATTCTAGATTAAGATTGTATCGATATACAATCAGACTGTTATAATTCACTTAAACGCAACTAATTACAAGTCAAGTGTGATACCATCCAAGTTTGGGCACTCAAAAGAACTTTTGACCCTATGGATGTCGGTACGTCTCTGCGTAACATTCATAGAGGAGAAGTCTGGATGAGATGGGCAGTTCTATGTGGGTGTGTGCGCCTCCGCGTAGTAGCCACATTAGTTTTGTTCATAGTTCAAGCTTGGTAGACTTGTCTACGATTGTCAGTGTTAGAGTTATGCCCCAGTCCAATATAAAAGTGATCTACAGATGTAATGTTTTATCATCTTTCTGAATAAATAAATCGGCAAATATTATTAATGTGTTGTAGTAATTTATCAAATGTAATTCGATCTATGTCATAACGTGTGTAACCACTAATAGTAGAACCGTAGATCAGAAAGAATTACATTTGATGAGTCCCTGATCAGCTAAGCTTCTTTAAGGATCGATCAGTATGAGACCAACTCCTTGTGATCATGCTCTACTGATCATGGCAAAGTATGTGTCGGAGTTATATCATAGATAACTTACAATTCTTTCCCTTATTCTTTGGATCTACAAAACCTTCAGGTTGCGTCATATAAACGTCCTCAGCTAAGTTCACATTAAGGAATGTGGTTTTGACATCTATTTGCCATATCTCCTAGTCATAATATGCTGTGATGGCAAGAAGAATTCGGATAGATTTGACCATAGCCACTGGAGAAAAGGTTTCCTCATAGTCAATCCCTTGAAGTTGTCTATAACCTTTTGCTACGAGACGTGCTTTATAGGTCTGAGGATTGCCATCCATGTCTTTCTTCTTTTTGAAGACCCATTTACACCAGTGGTTTTAACACCAGCGATTAGATCAATCAAGCTCCAGACTTGATTATCGTACATGGATTTCATTTCCTCTTTCATGGCTCCCAGCCATTTCTCGGAGTCGGTACTGTCCACGGCTTCTCGAAAGGTGGTGGGTTCATTATCTTGATCCACCAATACCAGCTCATCACCTTGAGTTACACAGAATCCGTATATCACAGGTGGATGACTGGTCCTTTCAGACCGCCTTGGACCGTCCTGGAGAACTGCAGTGATCGGTTCCTACTATGGCTCCATATCTTCTATTGGGCTTTCAGGTGGTTCCTGAGAAGCTACATCCTCTGGAATTTCATACAGATCTATAGTTCTCCCACTTTCTGTTTTGGAAATGAACTCCTTTTCCAAAAACACCCCACCGCGAGCAACTAAAACTTTGTTCTCGCTCGGTTTATAGAAGTAGTATCCCCTCCCCTTGTTTCTTTGGGATACCCAATGAAGATGCAATTGTCTGATTTTAGTTCGAATTTGTTTGAGAGCATAGGCTTCACAAAAGCCTCGCAATTCCAAATCTTGAGGAATGACAAACGAGCTTCTTCCCGTACCAATGCTCAAACGGTGTCCCTTCCACTGTCTTCGTTGAAGCTCTATTCAATATGAATGCGGCAGTTTCAATAGCATAATCCCAGAAGGATATCAGCATGACTCATCATGGATCGAACCATATCTAACAATGTTCGATTCCTTCGCTCGAAAACTCCATTTAATTGATGTCTTCTTGGCGGAGTCCACTCTGATAATATCCCACTTTCCACAAGATGATCGAGAAACTCTTGGGATAAGTATTCTCCACCTCGATCCGAATGAAGTGCTTTTATACTTTTCCCGAGCTGGTTCTGCACTTCATACTTGAACTCTTTGAATTTATCAAAAGCATCAGACTTATGTCTCATTAAATAGACATAAACAAATCTACTGAAATCATCAGTAAAAGTGATGAAGTAACTATAACCGCTCCTGGCAAGTGAACTCATAGGTCCACACACATTTGTGTGTATCAGGGCCAATAGGTCACCTGCCCTCTCACCGCTCCCGATGAAGGGCGCTCTAGTCATCTTGCCCATCAAACAAGTCTCGCATCTCTCAATCGAATGGAATTCGAATGGACTTAACAGTCCGTACTTGTGAAGTGCTGAGACGCGCCTCTAATTTATGTGGCCTAGACGACAGTGCCAAATTAGAGTCTGGTTCAAATCATCGAATTTAAACCTTTTCTTATTAACGATATGGAACTTATTTGAATTGGGGCTTTCCATATTCAATACATACAAACCACCAATTGTACTTGCACTTCCATAATGTACATCATCACGTTTTATACTAAAACTCCCATTTTCGATTACAAAAGTAAATCCTTCCTTATCAAGTAAGGAAATGGATATAATGTTCTTGCTAAAAGTTGGTACAAAAAATACATTATGAAGTACAAGAACAAGGCCACTAGGCAAAACGAGTCTAACGGGTCCTACAGTAGTTGCGGCAACCCGAACTTTGTTCCCAACTCTTAGGTCCACCTCGTTCTTGCCCAAATCTCTTCTATTTTCCAACACCTGCACATTCGTACAGATATGAGATTCAGCTCAGGTATCTAATACCCATGAATCCAAAACAGAGAGATTTAGCACTAAAAAGAAAATACTTGAGGAAGACGCGGCCCCGCCGCACTTCTTCTGATCATCCTGGAACTTCCTGCAGTCTCTTTTCCAGTCACCGGGCTGTTGGCATTAGAAGCAAATTGCTTCCTTTTTCTTCTTCGCCTCCCCGACTTTAGGAGGTCTAGGAAGTAAAGGCAGTCTCATCTTTCCCGCCAAGTGCATAGGGGCTTTACCCTTACCACCTCTAGCTTTGAAGCTAGTTCCCTTTCTGACCATTAGGACATCCTTGCCACGAGTGACCTTGATGTTCTTCTCAGCCGTTACAAGCATTTGATGCAACTCCGAGACGGTCTTGTCCATATCATGCATATAATAGTTCATTATGAAGCTATCATATGGATGAGGAAGGGATTGCAGAACAAAATTGGCTGCCATCTGCTTTTCCACCCCGAGCCCGAGTCGAGTTAGGCCGTCGAGATGTCCCTTCATTTTCAGGACATGTGGACCTAAAGAACTGCCTGCTGACAATTTGCAGGTGAGGAGTTACTTTAAAATCCCGAATCTTTCGAGTCGAGCCTTTTCCTTTAATATAATTTTTATCTGTGACATTATCGCTTTAGGGTGCTCAAACAGTTCCATAAACTACTTCTGGAGCTCCGGCTCCATAGCGCCCAGCATCACACACACCACGTCGATGTTGTTGCTAAGGTGCTTTTGGTATCCATCCTTAACGGCCCTCGGGGCGTTGAGTGTTGGCTCCACAGGGATAGCCCAGTCTAGGACGTATTCCTTGCGTTCCATCTTCAACACAAGTCGTAGGTTTCTTTCCCAGTCCAGATAGTTTGTACCGTTGAGCTTACCCTTTTTGAGGATATGCCTCAACAACAAACTGTTTGAATTCGATGAATTGTTCGCCATTAATCTACACGAGGAAAGTAAATTTAATCAGAAAGTTGAATAAATTTACGAATATCTTGAATAAACTCCAAACTCTAAATTAATAGAATCTAAAACCAAGACCCATGATTCATGAATCTAAGTACGCTAAGGCGCACCACTCCGACTCACTTATTTAGGTAGGACATGCATCCAATTACACCCCGTGCAATTGGGTGCAATTACAACCCGTGTAATTCTTGGCAAAGGTCTGTACAATAGTACACGGCATATACCCTTTCTGACACCCTGCCTAGACCCTGGTCGAGAATCGCAGTAAAGTCAACCAAATCATGTATGCAAAGTCCGATAAAGATGCTCCGCTAAGGCGCACGACATCTATATAGAACTTTAGCAAACTTGTATAGAGCACACTTTCGAAGATGCTCCGCTAAGGCGCACGACATCAACAAAGTGGAGAACTATACAAGCTTTTGATTTTGGGTTGGTGTCTCACTTGACTTAAAAATTATTTGTGATTGGTTGAGTTTAAATCAATTATGTTCGATACAATTAGGAAACTGTCATCAAAAACCCGTGTTATGACGTTTCTAATTTATCTCACATTATCTTCTTCGAAACCGTCATTTACAACCCGTGCAAAGACGTTTACAAATTTGAACACATCCATCACAACCCGTGCAACGATGGTTCACAACGCTTTTAACATGCAAACAATTAATCTGGTTTTAATATTTGCAGTTGGTGATAGCTTAAACTAACATAAGCTAAGCATACTCGCAATTCAATTTATCATTCAAATAAATTCTAGCATGCATTAAAGCGTTAAATATGCATAAATTTCCCAAGCTAAAGTCTTAAGTATTCTATGAGACGAAGACTCCATGAGCTCTTCTCGTCATCACCACTTAGGGCCACTCCCACTAGCTCGTGGACTTCCTCCAAGATTGTCAACGTTTCCGGCTTCCATCCTTCTCGACTTGAGCAATTAATTATAATTAATACTCGGTTCGTAGACCGGATGAAAGAATAATTACACTTTATCACTAGCGGTTCGCGGCCCGCATAAAAGAATAATTTACACGCTACAATCTAACGGTTCGCAGACCGTTTTAAAAGCGATAAATAATTAAACGCTATTGGGCTATCTGTGCACCATGCATATCATCTCATCACACAATATGTTATCACACAAGCATATTTTCAAACAAGATGCAATTCCGGTTTTCATTTTCATGTCCAAGTTGTTCGGTCGGGTTTATCGAAACTAGACATTTTCAAAAAATCGGTTTATCGAAACCGTTCAAATCTAAAAAATTTCAAAACATTGGATTGCGGGTTTGTGCCACAGATCAAACACCGTGCAACAAACCACCCGGGCTCAAACCAAGTGGGCCGAAACCCACTTGGGCCAAGCCCCTATGCACCGACGCGCTAGGGTTTTGCAACCGTACCCGTCGGGCCTCCACCACCGGCCTCGGCCACTTGTTTGCCACTGCCGCGGCAGAAGTGGCGCGAGCACGTCACCGTTACCATCTAATGGTCACAGCACAGCCCTGCTCTAGCAAGTCGGAGCCCCCGCCCGGTCCCCTTTTCCAGCTCCCCGAGAGTCCCGTTTCTGGCGACCCGACAAATCCAATTTTTTTTCGAAAATTTCCAGATTTGATAATATGTTTAAAAATTCATTTTCATGGCATATAAAACCCATATACAAGAAATAAATATATAATAGCAACAAGGCATGCAAAACAACACCGAAAAACGATTCAAACATAGATTTGAGAGAGTAACCATCCTCTGATACCACTGTAGGAACTTTGGGGTTATCAAGAACTCATATGGAAGAGGAAGCAACATATATAAACCCCAAGAACTGTCCAAGAACATCAAACCATTAAATCCCAAGGCAAAACCGAAATCACAAGTTTAACTTTGGTTTGTTCGAATCGGTTTGAAGAACGCTTCGGATCTTCAACTCTAGGCAAGTCCACACGGATAGGATGATCACTTGAGGATCCTACACACTTCTAGCTTACTATAATAGAAGAGAGAGCAAGAGGAGAGAGCTCCCTGGAGGTCTCGGCCAAGCATGAAGAAAGGGAGAGAGAGAGCACCAACTTGTGATATTTTGGTGTGTATTGGTTAATGTAATTGTTTATTAATATGTCTTGGTTATAAGAGAAGATGATGATGGTTATTGGGTGGCCAATTTAATCACACTTACCCAACATTGATTAGGTTTAGTGTGTATCTAGTCATCATCCACTTAACCAAAGTTAATGGAGAAAGGGGCCCACCCTTTGCTCCACTATTGGGCCTAGGTTGGGCCGGCCACTAGGGCCTCGTGGCACGAAGCTCAATGCTTCGGCCATGAGGTCCTGTGCCGCGACCAACTTACCCACGAACTTATCGTACAAAGTCCAACGCGACATCGGCGAAAGACTTAGTCTTTCTCGATTCGCGTGTCACATCCAATTACACATATCCATGGCCCAAAACATCCACTTTTTCCCATTCCTCTCTCTTGAGTGTCTACGACCTTTCCTTGTCTCTCATAATCCATATCCTATGTGTGTGACCCTCTAGGCTCATGCCGACGTCGACGGATCGGCGTAAAATTTCATTTTACCCGATCCATCATAAGTGGCCTCTAGTAAGACGTTATGATTACCCGACGCGCACGATGATCAATGATTCGATTCAACCTCATGTAGTACATGTCGCTATCCCTTTGTCGCCCGGTATCTAGATTGATCATAAGGCATAAAGATGTCACCCTTATTTAATCAATCTGTCTTTCTCAATCTGTGAGTTTACTAAATACTGATACCCCGTATCGTTGGCATGGCCATGCTCCCCCTTCAGTTAATCTTTATCGAGTGGCCTAAACATATACCTATCTCATATCGTAGTATGAGGGATAAATCCTTTAGCCGCCTTTCGTATCACTCATACAATCCGTCCCCGTGCAAATTTTGTCCGTTATGGTAGTCTTGTTACGGACAACGTTAGGAGCAAGTCAAACGCGGTTCTTTACTGTATAGCGATCACAAAGACTCCTTGGTCTAAGGATACAACAACACGCTACCACAATTGAATGTGTTCATGAAATTATCTATGCAACACCATTCAGTGCGGGTCGTCCAATATCACTCACCCGAGTGATATCTATGATCTGATTCCGGGAACCCTCCCAATGGTAAATAGAACTATACCATAAAGAATCATCCTTATACTTGGTCGCTTCATTGAAGCATATTTGACCAGGGACCCGTTAAGTGTGATTCGTACAAATATATGGTTCTACTACTTTGGTGGTCATATATCAGATCAGACTTAACCTATTACTTCAACACATAAGTAATACAATGGTGATTTTATATATTGCAAACGATGATTAATATTTACAGACTAATACATTTGGACTAGGGCACAAAAAAAGCTTACAATATATTACTACAACACATTAGTAATATGATGCCGATTTATTTATTCGGAAAGATGATAAAACATTATAATTGTAGACAACTTTTACATTGGACTAGGGCACAATTCTAACAGTAGCCGCCCCACCGCCCTTCCTCTGATCATTCTAGAACTTTCTGTAGTCCCTTTTTACAATGATCGGGTTGTTGGCAGTAGAAGCAAACTGATTCCTTTTTCTTTTTAGCCTCCCCGACTTTAGGAGGTTTAGGAAGTAAAAGTAGTCTCATCTTTCTTGCCAAGTGCATAGGGGCTTTACCTTTATCACCTCCAGCTTTGAAGCTAGTTCCCTTTCTGACCATTAGAACATCCTTGCCTCGAGTGACCTTGATGTTCTTTTCGGCCGTTACAAGCATTTGATGTAACTCCAAAACGGTCTTGTCCATATCATGCATATAATAATTCATCATAAAACTATCATATGTATGAGGAAGAGATTACAGAACTAAGTCTGCTGCCATCTACTTTTCCATCCCGAGGCCGAGTCTTATCAGGCCGTCGAGATGTCCCTTTATTTTTTGGACATGTGGACCTACAGAACTGCCTGCTGACATTTTGCAAGCGAGGAGTTCCTTGAGAATCCCAAATATTTCAATCCGAGCCTTCTCCTTGAACATAACCTTTATTTGTGCCATCATGACCATAGGGTCCTCAGACAGTTCCATAAACTGCTTCTGGAGCTCCGGCTCCATAGCGCCCAGCATCACACACACCACATCGATTTTGTCGCTAAGGTGCTTTTGGTATGCATCCTTAACGACCCTCGGGGCGTTGAGTGCTGGCTCCACAAGGATAGCCCATTCCAGGACGTATTCCTTGCGTTCCAACTTGAACACAAGTCGTAGGTTCCTGTCCCAATCCAAATAATTTGTCCCGTTGAGCTGACCCTTTTCAAGGATGTGCCTCAACCACAAACTATTCGCGTTCATTGAATTATTCGCCATTTATCCACATGAGGAAATTAAATTTAATTTGAAAGTTGAATAAATTTACGAAGATCCTGAATAAACATCATCCATTCGATTCTAAGTTAATAAAATCAAAAAACCAAGACCTGTGATTCATGAATCGAAGTACGCTAAGGCGCACCGCTCTGACTCACTTATTTAGGTAGGACATGCATCCAATTTCAACCAATGCAATTCGGTCTAATTACAACCCGTGTAATTCTTAGCAAGGGTTTGTACTATTGTACACGACATACCCTTTCAGACACCCTGGCTGGACCCTGGTCGAGAATCGCAGTTAAGTCAACAAAATCAAGTATGCTAAGTTTGATAAAGATGCTCTGCTAAGGAACACGACATGTAGATAAAACTGCAGCAAACTTATATAGAGCGCGCTCTCAAAGATGCTCTGCTAAGGCGCATGACATCAACAGAGTGGAGAACTATACGAGCTTATTATTTTGGGTTGGTGTCTCACATGACTTAAAATTATTTGTGATTGGTTGAGTTTAATCATTTATGTTTGATATAATTACGAACCCATCATCAACAACCTGTGTTGTGACGTTTTTAATTTATCTCACATAATCTTCTTTGAAACCGTCATTTGCATCCCGTACAAAGACGTTATTTCAAATTTGAACACATCCATCACAACCCGTGAGATGATGGTTCACAACGCTTTAACATGCAAACAATTAATCCAGTTTTAATCTTTACATGTTGGTGATAGCTTAATCTAAAATTAAGCTAAGCATGCTCGCAAATAAATTTATCATACAAATAAATTCTAGCATGCATCAAAGCGTTAAATATGCATAAATAGACCAAGCTAAAATCCTAAGTGTTTTATGAAACGAAAATTCCTTGAGCTCTTCTCGTCATCACCACTTAGGTCGCTCCCACTAACTCGTGGACGTCCTCCAAGATTGTCACCGTTCTCGGTTTCCATCCTTCTCGACTTCAGCAATTAATTACAATTAATACTTGATTTGTAGACTGGATGAAAGAATAATTACACTTTAACACTAGCGGTTCGCAACCCGCACAAAAGAATAATTACACGTTACAATCTAACGGTTCGCAGACCGTATGAAGCGATAAATAAATAAACGCTCTATTGGGCTATCTATGCACCATGCATATCAACTCATCACACAACATGTTATCATACAAGCATGTTTTCAAACAAGACACATTTCCGGTTTTAATTTTCATGACCAAGTTGCTCGGTCGGGTTAATCGAGACTAGACCTTTTCGAAAAATCGGTTTATCGAAACCGTTCAAATCTAAAAATTTCCAAAACATTAGATTGCGGGTTTTTGCCACGGATCAAACACCGTGCAACAAACCACCCGTACCCAAAAACCAATGGGCCGAAGCCCATTGGGCTGAGCCCTACACACCGACGCGCTAGGGTTTGGCAACCCTAGCCGTCGGGCCTCCACCGCCGGCCACACCAGGATATGACCGCCGCCAGGGCAGGGACGGGTTGGACACATGACCGGGCCATCCAATGGCCACGGCCCGTTCAAGCTCCGGTAAGCCGGAGCCCCCGCCCAGGCCCCTTCTCGGCTCCCCGAGAGTCTCGTTCTAGTAACCCGACAAATCCATTTCTTTCAAAAAAATTCAGATTTGATATTTTCTTTAAAACTTCATTTTTCATGGCATATAAACTCATATATGAAAAATAATCATTTTATAGCAACAAGGAAAGCGAAACAACACCGAAATCGAAACAAACAAAAATTTAAGAGGGTAACCATGCTCTAATACCACTGTAGGAACTTTGAGGCTACCAAGAACACCATGGAAGCGGAAGCAACAATATATAAACCCCAAATCTGTCCAAGATCATGAAACCATTAAATCCCAAGGAAAACCCAAGAACACAAGATTTTACCTTCGGTTTGTTCGAATTTGACAAGAAGAGCACTTGAGATGTTCTCTCAAACGGAGTCCACACGGATAGGATGAACCAATAGATCCTTACACATTTAACCTACTAGAGTTTGTGTGAAGAATGAGAGAGAATGGGGGGTGGTTAGGCCGAGACCAAGAGGAGAGGGAGAGAGCTCTCAACACTTTGTGATATTTTTGAGTTGTTGTGTAATATGATGAATGGTATGCCCTCTTTGTTTTGGAGAGATGTGATTATTATTAGAGTATGGCTCAAGTGGTCCTTTCAAAACAACTTCCACTTGCACATACTTAGCCCATACTCACCATATCACCATCCTTATATCTACCACCTAAACAAACATGGTGGATAATTGTGTGGATCCACTAATAGGCCACTAATGGGCCGGCCACCTTGGAACTCATGAGCCGAAGCCCAATTGCTTCGGCCATGTGGTCACGTGCCGTGTCCAATTATTATCCGACCTTTCCTTGTCTCGTGTCAAACAAATTGCCGACCTTTCCTTGTCTCTCAAAATCCATATCCTATGTGTGTGACCCTTTAGGCTTATGCCATCGTCGGCAGATCGGCGTAAAATTCCATTTTACCTGATCCATCATAAGTGGCCTCTAGTAAGACGTTATGATTACCCGACGTGCATGATGATCGATGATTCGATTTAACCTCATGTAGTACATGTCGATATCCTTTTATCGCCCGGTATCTAGATTGATCATAAAGGCATAGAGATGTCAACCTTATTTAATCAATCTTTGTTTTTCGATCTGTGAGATTACTATATACTGATAAGCCGTACCATTGGTATGGCCATGCACTCCCTTCAGTCAATCTCTATCGAGTGGACTAAACAGATACATATCTCATACCGTAGTACGAGGGATAAATCCCTTAGCCGCCTTTCGTATTACTCATGCAGTCTGTCCCCGTGTCAATCATGTCCGTTATGGTTGTTCTGTTACGGACATCGTTAGGAGCAAGTCAAACGCGGATGTTTACTACATAGCAATCACAAAAGCTCATTGGTCTATGGATACAACGACAAGCTACCACAACTGAATGTGTTCATGACTGTATCTATGCAACACCATTCAGAGCGAGTCGTCCAATATCACTTCCCAAGTGATATCTATGATCTGATTCCAGTATCCCATCCCAATGGCAAATAGAACTATACCATAAGAAATCATCCTCATACTTGGTCGCTTTATTGAAGCATATTTGACTAGGGACCCATTAAGTGTAATCAGTACAGATATATGGTTCTACTACTTTGCTGGACATATATCAAATCATACTTAACCTATTACTTCAACACATAAGTAATATAATACCGATTTTTTATATTCCAAACGATGATTAATATACACAGACATTTACATACTAATACAATTTGACTAGGGCAGAAAAATGCTTACACATAGCACATAACAGATCCAAACATGTACCCATAAAATATAAACCTGATACGAGAAATCGTCGAGAGAGATGATGTGAAGATCACTAACGTTGCATTTGATGATAACACAGCGGACCCTTTAACCAAGGCTCTTCCTCAACCTAAGCATGAAAAGCAAGTTAGGTCAATGGGGATAGACTGGGGCTTAGATTAGAACTAGGGGCAAGTGGAAGATTGTAAGCTTTTTTGTGCTCTAGTCCAATTCTATTCGTCTGTAAATGTCTGTATATATTGATCATCGTTTGCAATGAATAAAATCGGCATTATATTACTTATGTGTTGAAATAATAGGTTAAGTATGATCTGATATATGTCCACCAAAGTAGTAGAACCATATATCTGTACGGAGCACACTTAACAAGTCCCTGGTCAAATATGCTTCGATAATACGGGTTAAGGGAGTGCATGGTCATGTCAATGATACGGGTTATCAGTATTCAGTCATCTCATAGATCGAGAAACAGAGATTGGTTAAAAAGGGTGACGCATCTATTCCTGATGATCAATCTAGATACCGTGCGATAAAAAGATAGCGACATATACTACATGAGGTTAAATCGAATCATCGATCATCATGCACCTTAGGTAATCATAACGTTTTACAAGAGGCCACTTATGATGGATCGGGTAAAATGGAATTTTACGTCGATCCGCCGACGGTGGCATGAGCCTAAAAGGTCACACACATAAAATATGGATTTTGAGAGACAAGGAAAGGTCAGCGATTCTCGAGAGACGAGGCATGGGAAAAATGGGCGTTTTGGGCCATGGATATGTGTAAGTGAATGTGGTACGCGAATCGAAAAATATTAAGTCTTTCGTCGATGTCGCGTCGGACTTTGTGCGATAAGTTCGGGAAGGGTCGGATAATATTTTTACACGGGACCACATGGCTGAAGCATTTGGGCTTCGGCCCATGAGGCCCTAAGTGGCCGGTCCAACAAGGCCCAATAGTGGAACAAAGGGTGGGTCCCTTTGTCCACTAATCTTGGTTAAGTTGATGATGACTAGATGTGCTTATCTTAATCCATTTGTGTGGCTAGGAGTGGTCAAATGGTGGCCACCCAATCAGCATCATTATTTCTCTTAAACCAAGATATATCACATTATTATTCACATTACACAACACACAAAATATCAAGAAAGTGAAAAAGAGCTCTCACTCTCTCTTTGTGAAGTCTTTGCCGAGACCTCCCCTTCCTCTCCCTCTAAATCTTTGCTCTTCAACTCTAGTAGGTTGAGTGTGTAAGGATCTCTTGGATCATCCTATCCGTGTGGACTCCGTTAGAGAGAAGATCTCAAGTGCTCTTCTTGTCGGATTCGAACAACCCGAAGGTAAAGTTTTGTGGCTTTGATTTCATCTTGGGATTTAATGGTTTTACGTTCTTGGGCAGATTTGAGACTTTCTTTATTGTTGCTTCCATTTTCATGGTGTTCTTGGTAGCCTCAAAGTTCCTACACTGAACCCCGACAAAACTAAGATAAGGTTTAACCGCCACATAGTTGGGTATAGACTAAGATACTTAGTCGTGTATAGGCTAGGATAAGTTTTTTACGCCACACCCAGGATCCTCGGCCGTGTATAGGCTATGATAAGGTTTAACCGCCACATGTGTCACCTCCACCATCTTTTAATGTTGACATGAATTCAGCTACCAATTTATCGTCGACTTTAACAACATTTTCGTCTCGCGACACTAACGCTCCTTTGATTATGCCTTGATTTTCAGCGTGATCTATGCATGTTTCTTTGGTGTCAAACATGTCGGTTCTCAACACATCAACCTCCCTCGTAGGATTCAGACTCGATTTGAGACTTTCTTGCATGATTGAAGAATGCTCTTGATCTACATGTGAATACACAATATCGTTTGCCTTGAATTCAACAATGTTCTCATCATAAATCTTATCGAACATGTCATCTTCACTTGCCACATGTCCATCTTCCACGAGTTCTACCACTCCTTGATTAGGACACTCAGATGCAGTGTTCACTAAACCTTGGCAATTGAAATAATGAAGTTTATTTGAAGAGTTTTCAAGGTCTACCTCATATACTTCACTTTCTACTTTTGCCTTGATAGTTGTACTTGTCTCATAGGGTTCTTTTTCCATACGATGCTTGCCTTCAACAATTCTTCTCTGCTTGTTTCGAGTTTCAACTTTTAGTGTATACTTGATCACATCATTCAATGCGTAGTAAAGTTGTAGATCGACAACCTTTGCAATATCCCAATTTATACCATCAATGAAATGATTGATTGAATGCTTCTCAACTTCTCTTACTTCGGTTTTCGTCATCAACTTCTCAAATTTATTAACATTCTTCTCTATGGACATGCTTCCTTTCCTCAACTTCTACAATTTGAGATATACCTCATGTTTGTAGGTAGATGGAGAATATTTTCTTGTTAAATCTTTTCTCATCTTATCCCATGTTAAGATCTTGACACGGCCATATCTTTCTCGTTGTCTTCTAAGGTTGTCCCACCAATCTGAAGCGTGTTTCCTCAATCTTACAGCCACTAGGTTTACTTTCCAATCCTCGTGTGGTTTATAATGGAACACCATCTCCATGTTGTTCAACCACTCTAGGAATTCATCTTCATTCACGCGGCCTTTAAACTTTGGTATTTTTAGCTTTGACATGTTAGTGTAGCTAAAATATTCCTTATATGGCCTCTTCTCATTGTAGTCATGATCTTCATAATGAGTTTGATCTTCTCTATATTGGTAACGTTCATCGAACCTCCTTTTCATACCTTCATTTGATTCGAGAGGGCTCGAGACTACTCTTGTCGCATTGCATCCTTTTCATAATCGTAGCTTCGACCTTAGTGTGATCCTTTAACACTACCACTTTGATGAACAACTTTTTTGGAACCATCAACGCGCCCTACATGCTCTAGAAGTTTTTGAACTTCTAGTTCAAGATAATTAATACTTCTCTGTTCGTCAGACAATGACTTACTGTCACCCTCCCCGCCATTAGCAAAGCATGTAGACTTACCATCGGCCATCCAACCGGGCTCTAATACCACTTGACACGGGGATGGTTACGAAAAAAAAGTACAACGCTATGAGTTTGAATATATTTTTGTAGTTTCTTGGGTTTGAAGTTTTTGATCGAAGAAAGTGTAGGAATGGACGAAAAAAATAGGATATCATAGAGAATGGGTTTAAGGTTTAAGGAATACAGCCGTCACTTAGTCAAGTACAGACTAAGATAAGGTTTAGCCGCCACTTAGCCAGGTATAGGCTAAGATAAGGTTTTTACGCCACACCTAGGATCCTCGGTCTAAGGTGATAAGTAAAATAAGACAAAATATCAAGCACTAAGTTATAATTTTTGTTCACTCAAATCTGTTTTTTCAAGAGCCTAAACCCCTTTAAATACATAAAATTAGGAAATAACAATAAGAATCTAAGAAAGGAATAATAGAAAATAATAAAGTAATATTCTAGAAACTAGAATTAGGGAATATTAAAAAGATGAAATTAAAATTGTTCTAACCATGTGCTTAAATTTCTTAATGCCCCTACATCACTTTGGCTTAGAATTTCAAAATTTTCAACTTCACATATTGTTTGGAATTTGCATTTTCCTTTTTATTATAATATATACAAAAGGTGTATATTAAAAGAGTTGCTTGGTTGTTGTTTGTACCCTTCGCTCGTGGCGATTTGGGTTGTTCTTCGAAAATCGACGATGTCTCACGGCAGCACGGCTCCGCCTGTGAGGGCTTCTACTACGGCGACGGTTCCGGGTCTTGCGGTGGTAGCTACGACAGAAGCTGTCGGTGAAGGAGGCAGATCTAAGGGGATGGCATGAACGGGGTCGAGGGCATTGAGGTTGAGGCTGGAGTTGAGGACGAAATTGAAGGTGGGGCAAGCTTGGATTGAGACGGTCGATCGATACTGGGAGGGAACTGGAGTTATCTGGCGTCGCTGGGCAGACTCATGCAAGCATGCCGAATTAGGGGGCCTCGGCTTGCTTAAGCTTCAATACATGGGAACCGACGGTTTTGGTTGGTTGGTAGGACGGTACTTGGAGGGAAACAGAGTTATCTGGCGTCGGTAGGCAGACTCATGCAAGCATACCGAACTAGGGGGCCTCGGCTTACTTAAGATTCAATACGTCACTTGGGTGTCCTATTGGGATCGGTACTGGAAGGAAACGGGGGGTCCCTGATGTCGATAGGTTGATCCGGTTAAACCCAATGAACTAGAAGAATTTGAATTTTGCGATACCCATATTGATCACATGGTTGATCGAGGAAGCTGGTTCAAGATGGTCTGCAGCAAGATCACGGGGTTTCTCCATCTGTATGAGTTGGAGGTCGTGGCTCTGCATGAAGCTAACTAGTTCGAGTCGATTGGTCTCAGGGTTATCATAGATGCATGTGTAAAGCACTCTGGAGCAAGATCACAGGGTTTCTCCATTCGTATGAGTTGGAGGTCGTGGCTCTACATGATGCTAAACGGGTCGAGCTGAACAACTTTGGGGGAATCATTAGCGAACGATGTTCCGTACTACCCATTATTGGAACATGTGTTCTTTGTTTTGCTTGTAATCAAATGGCTCACGAATTGTCCATGTTTGCTTTAACTAACAGTAGCTGAGATTATAGTGAGGGGTCTGTCCCACCAATTGTAACTTCAACTGTCCGACTTGATGTTGGGTTAGTTGCTATTTAGTAAATAAAATTCTTTTTTACCTTAAAAAGGGTTGCTTGGTTTAGTAGTAAACAAAAAAAATTTCCATGGATGTGGGTACGATTCTCATTGATGACAATTTTTTAAAATTAATGTCGCCGTGGCTTTGATCCTTTCTTAATGTTGGCTCTTTACAAATTTGATAGGTTATTGGTTCAAGTTTATTGTTACAAGTTTTAAAATTAATGTAGTAGTAAGCTCGAGCTTTTTAGATGTTGGTTACAAAGTTTGATTGTATTCAAATTAATATGATAAATTCAAGGGATAATGTCACCTGACTACCCCTAAAGTTGACGTTTTTTCACCTGGGTACCCTAAAAAAAAATTTGGCATTGTGGGTACCCTAAATTTGCAAAATTTTCACTGTTAGTACCCAAAGCCATTTTTGTCCATTTTTTTCAAAAATCTGTTAATTTTTTAGGTGAAAAGACTAAAATGCCCCTGTAAGTGTTTTAAATTTTCAAAATGTACCCTTCTACTCTCAATCCTTCTTCTTCCCCCATACCACTCTTTCTCCTTTATCCATCTCTCTTCTTCATACAAAATAAGCTTCATTCTTCATTATCATGGTTGCTCCAAAATCAACCAATAAACACCCGGTCCATTACTAATTTGATAGATTTATGTGATGGTTTAGGTTAATTTGCAGAGGAGGTGGTCGGAGGAGGGAGAGTCTGGCAGAGGAGGAGGTGGTCGGATCTGGGCGGAGGTGGTCGGAGCTGGGTGGAGCTGGTCGGAGGTGGGCAGAGGTGCGCGAAGGTGGTCGGAGGTGATCGAAGGTAGTCGGAGATTCAAACGGAGTTGAAGATGTCCGGAGCTAGTGGGAGTCCTCAAGTGAAGGCGGTCTAGAAGAACCGGAAAACATAGTCTTTTGGGTTTTTAAGTTTCTTAGTTTGATACTAGGAATGGGCTTTAGTTTCATACATTTATTTCCGCTTTATTTTATACTAGATATGCATGAGTAGGAATTTATGTATGGATGTTTTGTACGTTAAGAAATGTATGATAGAACATCACCAACATGTAAAGGATTAAAATTGGAATTAATCAGACTTTGCATGTAATTGGTAATTGAAGCATCATGGACTTGATGTTTTCAAATAAGATTGTAAAGATTTGCAATCAAGGAAGTTAAACACAACCGATTCACAATTTAATTCAAGTCATGTGAGATACCACCCAAATCTCAACACTCGGACTAGCTCCCAGCCCTGTGGATGGGTGCGCCTCCGCGTAGCATTCATGGGATGCGGGCTATATGAGTTGGTTAGTCGTATGTGGGTGCGTGCGCCTCCGCGTAGTATCCACATATGGACTGAACCATAGTTGAATTTGGTTAACTTGACTACGATTATCAGCTAGGGTTGACCTAGGGTATCGGATAGGGAATGTCGTGTACATTTATGTACAGTCCCTAGCCAAGAGTTACAGCGGTTGTAATTGGACTGGATGTCCTACCTACATAGCTCGATTGGAGCAGTGAGCCTCCATTCACTTCAATCGAGTAAATCAGGGATCTTGGTTTAGATTCTAACTAAAGAATCAAATGGTTGTGGTTTAATCATGATCTTCAACTTAAATTTAATTAAAACTGATTAAATTTATTTTTCGTAATGCAAATCAAAACACATTTATTCACTGAGATATATCCTTGGAAAGGATGATGTCTCTTTACGGGTACAAAATAAATCAAGGAGGAATTTTTCTTGACCAACACAATCCCTAAGGAACCAGCTTCTAATGCCATTAGAGCTCTTAGAGATGCATTCGTAAAACACTCTACTAATGTGGGTTAGATAGATGTTGGGTTGCATGAAGACATAGTCTTCAAAAGGCAACGGATGTGTATGATGAGTTTATAGCGAACTGTAACATACACAACATGTATATGACCATTTCAGAGTTGTGCGGGATGCGTCGCACTGATGAAACAAACATCAATAGTTAAACTAAGGATTATTTGATGGTCAACAAAGGGATAAGCTTTTTCAAAAGATATTGTTAACAAGGGCGGGACCCTTAATTAGATTGAAAGATTTTGAGAGTCACCCATGATCCACAAGACCAAGGCTAATTCAACACGCAAGGGTGACGTTTGCATTTCTTCAATCAGGTTGGTCATAGAGAAGGGACTGGATGAGATACCAAGATGAAGTTAAGGAGGATGTGGAGGATCCACATCTTCAGGAACTTATGTTACAGATCCATCTACTTCTGAATCTCAAGTATTGAATACTGGATTACACATTAAGTGTGTAGGATCTCAAAAGTAAAAGATTTCTGACCAAAGAAGAGATGAATCTACGGGTAAGCAATATCACAATAGGCGTGGTAGTTGTTGTAGTAATCATCGAATTAACTATGCCCAATGGGCTTAGTTTCGGCATTTGATAAATGTTAAGGATGTACCTGATTTTAGCAGGAACATGATTTCAGTTTCTTGAGGGACATAATGATATCTTTCCATTTCACAATGACAGTCGTGATATCTACCGAAATGACATTTATTATGCAAAGAACTCCAAGAATTAGTAGTCACTATGCATTTGACATAGATGATACTAACGAAAGGTCAGTATGTAACATAAATAGAGAATGGTTTTGAATCCGGTGGTTCAAGTCAAACTCTAATATGGCATTGTCGTTCAGGTCACATCAACAAACGCATATCAGCACTTCACAAGTGTGGACTTTTAAGTCCGTTCGAATTCAATTCGATTGAAAAATGCATAGCTCGTTGGATGGGCAAAATGACAAAGACGCCCTTCACATGTAGTGATGTAAGGGCGGGTGACTTATTAGGTCTAATGCACTCCAATGTGTGTAGACCAATGAGCATTTATGCCAGGAAGGGGTTTGGGTACTTCATCATATTTACTTATTATTTTAGTAGATATGATTATGTTCATCTAATAAGACATAAGTCTGAAGCTTTTGACAAGATCAAAGAGTTTAAGAATGAAGTGCAAAACCAACTCGGGAAAAGCATTAAGGCACTTCAGATGGAATGCTTATCCTGAGAGTTTATTGATCATCTTAAAAATTGTGGGATCATTTCAGAATGGACTTCCCAATACCTATCTGCGGTTACGCTATAGAATCAGCTATACTTGTAGTGAATATATTAGGGTAGTGAATGTGCTATAATTAATTAGTTAATTTGTAGTGAAATTAGCTATAGAATTCAATATAGTGAAACTAATTAATTATTCTTGCAATATTTGTAGTTAATTTGTGCTATAATTAATTAGTTAATTTGTAGTGAAATTAGCTATAGAATTCAATATAGTGAAACTAATTAATTATTCTTGCAATATTTGTAGCTAATTTGTGCTATAATTAATTAGTTAATTTGTAGTGAAATTAAAATAGCTATATTTGTAGTGAAACTAATTAATTATTTTAGTAATGAAATTAAATTTGTAGTGTGAAAATTTGCTCCCCCTCTAAAATATTTTCTTCATCCGCCAATAATTGCATATGATGTGCACTAATCAGCTAGGTAGCCATTCAACATGGAACACATGCATACTTCCTCACAATCTTGAAGTCTATATAGAATTACAACTATTTTCAATACATGTACTTCAAAACATGAGTTTAGAGCTACCAAGATTTCCCTTCGAGGCCAAATAGAATAAGGAGATAGACATAGATAAAAAAAAAAGCATGTAAGGTCATCTTTGGATCATTTGAGCCAAAGCCTAACTTTATAGATTAAAACCATTATCCAGATGATGCATAGCCTAACTCTCAATATGAAAGAGGCTAAGTATGGGGGGCAAGAAAGCAGAGCCACCATATGATCGTAGTTATAAGGGATAATGTCACTTGACTATGCCTAAAGTTGACTCTTTTTCACCTGAGAACTAACGGTGACAATTTTACAAATTTAGAGTACCCACAATGCAAAAAAAAATTTAGGATACGCAAGTGAAAAGACGTCAACTTTAGAAGTAGTCAAGTGACATTATCCCTAGTTATAATAAAGCAGGGTCTTCCAAGAATAATATCTTAAGAAAACATTCAAAGCCTCGTAAAAGACTAAGAGTGAGGTGATGAAAAAAAATGGTTAGTCGTGGATACACGTAAGGGTGTAAACGAGTTGAATCAAGCCTTTATTTGGTAGAGCTCGGTGCCTGAAAAAATTGTTCCGCTCTTGTTTGAACGAGTTTATGCAACTAACCTCGAGCTCAGCTTGAAAGAAAATAGATAAGTTCGAGCTCGGTTCGGTTAATTTTAATACAATATTCATTAAAATTCAAAATTAATATCAATAATAAATATGTAATCCACTAATTATCGAACGAGCCAGCTCGAGATCGATTCGAATTGCCTAATTTCATTATAAATAATTATTAAAAGCTAAAAATATATTAATACAAATATATAATTAATCGAATATTAACGAGCTGGCTTGCGATGGTCAGTTTCGAGCTCAGCTCATTTATTAAACGAGCCCAAACTTGAGCTAAAATTCGACTCAAGCTAGATTCTAACAAGGCCGAACCGAATATTTAACAAACCGAGATCGAGCAACTCGTTAAGGGCTCGACTCATTTGCGGCCCAACATGCACATACATGCCTTGAAAAGAATACAGACGTGGGGTTAGAACAATTCATATGAGACTCAACCAATTGGCCAAAAGTACCATAAATAAATGGAGGCAAAAAACGAATAGGATATGACGAGGCGGAGACCTCACCACAAGGTAGATCTCCCAACCGACCACGCTTAGCAACATGTGCGAAAGCCCATCGGCGATTCTGAAATATCCATCCCACAGGGAGTTGCTGTGGTCGTAGGTTCTTATGAATCCAAAACTTTGGAACTAGTATGATCCGTGGGATCAACCCCAGACCACCTTGAGGTTATACAAACTTATCATGGGCGTGGTAGATCGAGCTCATGGGCGTGAATTATGAGAATATGCGTAGTAAACACATTGAATCTCCGAGACTGCACAGATCTCCCAAGTAATAAATATGTAGATCTTTTTCTGTTGGCCCTCCTAATCCTAAGTAATAAATATGTCATCACGGCCTTGGGTTCTTGGTTAAGTTGGTAGTTCACTGTGCCTTGTATTTTGTTTTGTTTTTTTGTCTCATAAGAAAAGGACGATCAAAATTTCTCAGATCATAATCTAAGTTGCTAAGATAGGCCATATAGTTTTTGATGGGTCTTGTACCAAATTAAACAGAATAAGGCCAGAGAAGAGAGCAGGCAGTTTTATTGCAGAGAGCATATGGTGCAGCAAGCTCCTAATCTGAACTAACATGCAAATAGCCATACATCCATCACTAGAACAACACAAAAATAACTCATCTTTTCACCACTAGCTGCTACCTGCTCAAAAGAAATCTTCATTTCATCCAAAAAGCAATGAATATGAATAGCAAACCTAACCCTTAAGATTCAAGTGAATAATGATATACCAAGATAACATATAGCTCCAACTAATAAGGGCCGAGTGGAGTGGACTACCTATGCTATGCAACAATGATATATCACATGTGACAATTTGCATAATGGAATGAATACTGAGAGCAACTCCAGGTTTAAGGGCAAACTCAAATCAACAATATACGTACAAGAGACCTATCTGAGCTTCAACTTCTAAATAGTCAGTCAAATCCACTAGGTTGATCTTTTCTCTGGGACCATAACTTCTTTTCTGTCAGGATTAATTTTTACAATTACTGAAATCTTTCTAAAACTTTCTCCTCCTAGGCCACCATACGCTGCTCTGTATTAATATTAATTAGCTTGACAGTCCAAGCTCATAGAAAGTGAAGTTACTGTATGTAAAAAACGAATACTCACCACGTCGCAGCTGATGTTGACTCTTAGACTTTCACATACTTATCCACATAGCCCTGCAGAACAAGTTACAAACTATCATGAAGCACCATTTCAGCAAATATTTATTTTATACGAACTCATTCAACAATTTTAAACCGATTTACTCCATATAATTTAAAATATGCATGGCCTCCAGTTGGGGGAGTGGTAAAGCTCCCGCAGTCCATTTTATAGTCAAATACCCCAACACTTTTGGGAATGCAGAAAATATCTAACCTTTGACCGATAAGTTTGTGATTCCGCTTTTAATTGTGAGGTAGAAATTCCTATGAAACTAAAGCAATGAGGAACATATAATAAGGTTTGAAAACCAATAAGCATCTTCTTCATCTGCAATTATATCCCAGTTACAACCAAGTCTCTACTTTCCTAAATAAAGATTTAATTCTACGTAAGTGCCCATTCAATATGAATTTAGGATTCCGGTCTTACTGAAATTCCGTATTAGGAAAGAGAATAGTAAAAGAGTATTTACCATGACAAGTTTAGTCAGTTTACGCTGTGACGAGTCAATGTATTGGTCAATCTTGTCCTTCGACTTGGGTATCTGATGTTTCTTCATAGCTCTAGAAACCTTCTCCACAGTTTTCTTGACAATCGTCTTAAATGCTTCCTTGCTCATATTTCCCTGTCGCCATGATGGCTTTAAAACCTCCTTTACAAAATCTGCAAGGGCAATCTTAAAAACCCTCATTGATCTGGAATCCTTGATCTTCTTGCTTTTCCCAGAGGATTTTACTTGATCAATCTCAACCTCACCTGCATTCATATCTGTTGAATCAATCGGGTCACTAGAGCTCCCATTCTCAACTGCACCAACTTCTGCGTCACCTGTTTCACCGAATTCTTCATTATCGACAGACATAGTTACAGAAATTGTCCCAGTTTTATTTTTGTTGTTTTCTTCCACATCTGCAGGTTTGTTAGAACCACTAAACCCTAACACATTGGAGTCACTGGTAGTTTCCCGCATTTGAAAGTGATCAGATTTCTTGAATGAGCTTGAAGATGGCTCGATGCTGTCACATAGAGGATCATACTGGTCCTTCCCTGTACTGGGATAAATATGCCCAGTAGTCCTTGCAGAATTTGTTGAGGGACAAATTGTTTGAAGACTACCAAGACCTTGCTGATTGAACGATGGATGACTCAAACCACAAGAATTTTCTTGCCTGAATTCATTAGGACATAATTTGGAGGTTAATGGCTGCTCAAAAGTAGAAGCATAAGGATTGTAGCAAGTTGGAATCCCTGATCCTCCAGAATCAGACAGGTGAGATGGATGGTTCACGTCTGGAAGAGTTGGTTGGAAATGAGATGAACTTATCTTGTCCGGGGGACCCAAGAAACTATCAGTTGAAGCATGCAGTTGTTGCTGTTGAGAATAAGGATGGGGTTGTGAAGATGACTTTATAAGTTCATTGGGGGGAAAATTACCACCAGTATAAGGCTGGACCTTGTTAACAGGTAACTCCCTTGGCTCAGGGGTAGGTTGGAGGTGCATGCTTCCCATTGGAAATGAGTTTTTAACACTTGAGGTCTGAGCCAGATTTTGTACATGGAGTGGTGGGTTGCCAGCAGGGAGATTGTTCAATCTAAAATCTCCTGCATGTGAGAGGATACGATAATTCTCCTGCATTGGAGGGTAAACTTGAGGCTGGAACTCATTAACCTGGGGGCAGATAGGCAAACGAGTTGGATAGCGTCTCAAGAAAGCATCAGAGTCATTCCTTGGAAGAAAATTAGATTGCTGAGATTGTGAAGTAACAGGTGCTGCAATTCCTGGATGTACAATAGCAGCATATGATGGTGGCCGTACTGGAGGTGGTGGTGGTGGTGGTGGCAGCATTGGCATGGTGTTCCAGGAGGATGAAGGTGGCATGTTGAAGTTAGACTGTTGGTATGGGAATATAAAAGGACGAAAACATTCCCTTGGTACAGATTGTGATGGAATAAATGAAGTCTGTACCATGTGAGCAACACTCCCAGCTTGTGAAAGTTGAGAGGGGGGGCGAAGGTGCAACAGCGGAGGGCGCTGCATGACTTCTGTGGCGTATTTTAGCGGCATAGATGAAGTTAGTGGCATGTGTGGCGACATATTTTCCCCTTGTAAAAGTGGAGGGGGTGGTGGAAGCTTCAACTGGGAAGGATGATGTGAGGCCTCTGGGGCATATCTGGGAGGAGAAGATTCCTTACAAGTAACAGGCTGGTATGAAAACTGTGCAGATAAATGATGTTGGTTCATAGATGTTGAGCTCAAGTATGCCTGACTAGATGAACTCATAACGGAAGAAGGTTCGAGCACAGGAGGCTTAATCACAGAATTTAGAGCAGGCGCATCTATACAAGTATCATCAAGTGATTTTGGAGCATCAGTATCAGTTATAGACTGATCGGGAAAGCTGCCAGCAAATGCAGGCTGAGGAGACTGCACTTCTTCATGGCAATTCATCTGCTCTGGCTCTTCTTGAATTATTTTCGCTTCTGGCCCTTCGTGAGCAACCCCGCTAGCACTGGGAGACTCCCTTGTGCGTGAATTAATGGAATGGTGCTCTTGACTAGTATGTTGAGCATCCCTAGAACAATCTTCTTTCTCCTGGGGGAAGTTCCCATCATTTCCTGCACCACAGAAACTGCCATGCATATCTTGATGATGTTCCTTCTCCTGTTTTTTCACTTTGCCATCGTTATGTACTGAAAGTTTTGGTGTGTTATAATTCTTTGAATCAGGAGAGACTTCTGAATATTCTTTGCTCCCAAGCCGCCTTGATCTGTCACGGGTATGAGGATCGTTATGCAGATACCGACAGGATGCTCCACGATAGCATTGGCCTCGAACGAAGTCAAAGCAGGCTTGACTCTGACCCTTTCCCCGCCTCTTATTAACACCATTGAATTCATCAGCACGCCTGACAGTGGGAGTTCTGCTCCTGCTTCCCCTTCTGCGGCTCCTGGGGGACCAGCTGGAGCAACAAAGATGATTAGAAATTTTCACAGATAATAGAATGCAGAGTTGTCCAATACACAAGTAAATGCAAGAGAGAGAAAGGGTCATATTCTGCTACATCGTCAATGCCTATACACAAATTAAAGAAACCGAGAAATTCTGATATACAAAGTACAGGCCAAAACCTGCGAGAACGGCTTCTCTTCACCCTTCTCTTTTCCCTCCTTTTCCGTGGACTCCTCCTATCCGTGGGCGATAGGCTTCGGCTTCGGCTCCGGCTTCTGCCTCTTTTCCTACGC
The DNA here is from genome assembly GCA_963920655.1 of Geranium rotundifolium. Taxonomy (NCBI): domain Eukaryota; kingdom Viridiplantae; phylum Streptophyta; class Magnoliopsida; order Geraniales; family Geraniaceae; genus Geranium; species Geranium rotundifolium. Next base: position 15,672,595 of record OY987321.1, read on the forward strand.
CTCCCATGGCGTGAATCATCTGAGTCACTATCACTAGTACCTTGCCTGAGATATCTCCCAAACTCATCTACCTTATATGGCACTGGGGTAGAATTTGCAATTTTCTCTTCATTGTCTTTCTGAAATTTACTACTGTCACATATACCATAAACACCAGCACCTCCCAAGTCATCTTTTTCATCAGGATTAACAAATGTGCCATCTTCATTTTTATCCTCAGTATGTTTGTTGGTTGGGATAAGAATTGTTTCAGATTTTTTATCTTCAGTCGTATTATCTAACAGAAGAGCTTTACTCGACAAGCTTCCATCAGAAAGTTCACTAAACACATTCTCACTCTTCCCAGCTGTTCCTGACAGTGAGTCTGTGCCAGGACTAAGATTTTCAATGAGAGCCTGGATGTCCTTTTCTGAGTTGTCATCATCAGAATCATAGTCTTGGAGAAGACGGAATGGACTCCCACTTTTCATAAGTTCACTGCAACTTGTATAAGATGGTATGACTTTCAGCAGCTGCAGTGGAGGAATTAAAATAGTCAGCTAGAGGATTAATACAAGGATTCAGCTGAATTTGTTGTGGCTGGCTAATGAGCATCAGCAACAGACTTCTGATGAAAAAAATAAGCATATAATAACAAAAAATTTGCACGACCCTGACTGTGAAAAGCTTCAATCAGCGCATTAACAACATCCCCTCAAGTGTTTTACTCATGGCAATTGAGATATAATAGGTACAGAAATTGAAACCCCGAAAATTCATTGCACAGAGAAGATTAAATTAGTCCGCAATACAATAGGAAAAAGGAAATCCCTAAACCCTAGATCTGAGGCTGTGGGGGCTGAAAACGGTGAGAAACTTGAAACCCTATGAAGAGATTTAGGGAGGGATATAAGAGAGAAGAGAGAAGAAACATATGCAAATGTAGGTTCAAGAATCCAAACCGCACTTTCACTTTCCTGATTCGACGATTTCCGAGCAACCAAACAGAAAATGAGAAGAGTTGCTTATATGGAGCGGAGCGGAGCAGAGAGCAGAAGAGAACCCTAGAAAGTGGGAGTGGAATTGTGTAGAGGATTGAAGGAGTGACTGTTTCCAGAATACAATACCTCTTCCCTGCGTTACACTCTTTTCCCGTATTAACAGCTTGTTGTTGTTCACTTCTCGTATAATATTACCAAATTCTTCAGTCAAGCCCAAGGGGCAATTTTTTATGTACTAACCACTATTTTAGCCTTTTCACATTATTACTAGCGATGGTTTCTTTTAGAGAGAAATACTTTTCTTACAGATTTATCTCAACGTCCGTTAAATTTTAAAAAAATAAGTAACGTCACTAGCCAACAGCCAACGCAAAGAGATTTTTGTCAATAGAGTGACATTCTCTTCTTCTAACTCATTATCATGTGACAAAATTGGGTTTAAATTTGAATAAACTATAAAACATTTTATACGATTTAACATGCTTTAAAACAATAAATAGCATTACTAAAACAGTTAATTTCAAAAGCGATATGAATCAACCAATCTCTCGCCATAGCCATGAATCAAAGAACAAATTTGAGGTTTTGGTGCTTCTAAGCTTTCAACAAAAACAAATATTTGTGCAATGCCATGTTTGTGTTTAGTAGGTACATATATACACATTGTCCATGAATACAAACTTGCTAGAATCCTGCAGCCTCCATATTATAGTCAATAAACTAATTCCCAAATCTTCTCCATATATACATGAAACATTTTGTATTGAACAAATTACACATAAACAAAAACAAATTCACACGATAAATATCATGAACTTTCCCATTACACACCCAACCGGCCCTTCACATGAAAGCAATACTAAATTATATTGTGTATGTTCTTGTAATTTGTTCGGAAAAATGGATGAGTTTGCAAATAGTCTGAACCTACGTACTTTTCTATATATCATCTACATAATAAAATGTTAAGATTACTGATAATTAAAAAAATGGCAAAAGTATTTTGTTGTCGTAGCCACAAGGAATTAAAAGGTCAATCCACAAGCATATATATAAATATAGTACGACTAAAATAAGCCGAAAGTTATATAAAAATAAAAGTTGGATGATTTGTCCAAATCTATATCTATAATATAGAGCTTTCTTCTATCATTGGCGTTCAATTTGGCAATTTCTTTTTCTTCAGCCCAGCATGATATCATCTGAAAAACCAAATTTCTAATATCGCTCAATTAAACATTCCTTCCCCAACCCTTTTATTTTCTTGTCCATTGTTGTATTATGATATTGCTTCATACCAAATATATTAAAATCATTATTGATAAGCTTTGGTAAAAGCTAACTGTTTCACTAAACTAGAAAAAGCCCTCTCAGCTATTGTCATTACCCAAAACCCTTCTCATAAACATGAAAAATCAAATCAGAAACAATTTGAGGGCTGAATTAAAACATAACACAGTCCAATATAAAATAAAAGCATGTGGACATTACTAAACTAAATCATGACAAATAAAAAACGAAACAAAAGTCGGCATACCATTTGAACAGTTGAGATGCAATTAGTAGACAAAGCCTCATGCTTGATTCTTTATGCATATATATACAAAATAGATATGACAAGAAATTGCATGCAAAATTTTGGAAAAAACAGAACTGGTGGTATATTAAATCAGTAATTCATTCATTTTTAAAAAATATCCTTCAAATATCTCATTTTACAACTTACAAGTACATATAGCTAAAATCCTATCTCTTCTAAAATCTTTACTTTATGTTGTCCACAATATGTCATCTACACACATGTACTCTCTTGTTCAATTCGTTTGCTCTGAGAAGCACATACTTGATACTATACTACATACACATAAATGTCTACTCAAGTTTACTAAAGAGAAACAAAAATTTTGAAAAAAAATGGTGGGTTCAATAAAGTTGTATAAAAATTAGGGTAAAATACACATACTCATCCCCAACTATGATCAAAATACACATAATTATCCTCAACTTTCAAACTTGACACCTAGCTACACCCAGATATTGAAAATAGACATTTAGAACTTACCGTTAGATTTTCTGTTAAATTTTTAAGTAAAAAGATGAAAATGCCCTTGGTCATACTTCAAATTTTCAAAACATGTCATTTATGAGTTTTGGTGTGTTTTTCGATCAAGCTTCTCCACAACCACCACGTTCCTCGCCGGCCTCGTCTTCGATCCTCCCACTACATTCTCTGGCACCAGATTCGACCTCCGACGGCTACGCCAAGTCTCCGGCGAACAATTTTTTTACAATGGCATGGTTTTAAAAATTTGAAGTATGAACAAGGGCGTTTTCGTCTTTTTACTTAAAATTTTAACAGAAAATCTAACGATATGTGTTAAGTATCCATTTTCAATCTCTGGGTGTAGGTAGGTGTCCAGTTTGAAAGTTGGAGATAGCTATGTGTCTTTTGGGTATAGTTGAGGATGACTATGTGTAGTTTACCCTAAAAATTAATCAGGCAATTCTAACCAAAAAAGCACAAGAATTGAAATTATAACCAACATCCTTAATGTTCTAAACAAGCCAAATAGAACAGTTACTTTTGCACCCCTAAAAGCTAAAACATTTGGAGCATCACTGGACTAAACAAACAAAAAAAAACTGAGTTAATCTCAGTCTGTCAATAACTAGTACTAGCAAGTGCTTAAATGACAAAAACTAAGCTAACCAAACCATATCTCCCAAATCAAACTAATAGAGACCTAAGTTGCATACCTATTTTTTCCATGTTTCATAGCTCTAAAATTTCAAAAGACGAGAACACTTATTGTTCAATTCATTTCCATTTCTTCTTGCTTTTTCAACACTGAGATTGTTCATAAAAATGAACAAATAACCATCTCATTGAGATTTTTTCACCAAATTTGAAAAATGAATGTAGCTTCAAATCTACATTAAATACAAATAAAAGCTTTGGTGAAAAACATGCCGAAATTGAAATTCAAATAAACATAAGATCTTTGCCTATTGAGGGAGGAAAGTTACATGGAATTTGGGTCACCAAACGGAACGGCTTCCTCATCCCCTCTCCTGAACCTTCTCCCAAATCCAGACCCAGGGTTTGCGGTGGTCTTGGTTGAGGTTGTGCTTACGGATATGGTGGTGGTGGCCGTAGGGGTAGGCCTTGCAAAGGCCATAGCTCATGGAGTCCTTGTCTTCTTCGTCGGCGAAAATGATGTTAGGGTTTGTGATTCAATGTTCACCGTAAGTACAGCTCGGGCAACCATTGTAATTGTCGAGATCTTCATCATGTGGCTGAGATCAATTCGCAAGTTTATATTCTAGGCATGGGTTTCTACGCTTAATTAAATACATTATAATATATAAAAATAAATATTTTAAGAATATAATTTTAGATTATAATATATTATATTGAAATATTTTTAATGTATCCCATAACCTATACAATTTAGGGTGTCCAGTTCCAAATCAGGGAGGGGATATTTGCCATCCCTATTTAGGTCGACTCTCTCTCTGCAGTTGATTTGGATCCTCAAGCTTAAGTTCAGATGGTTTCAGTTTCAGTTTCGAAGTGAGGTGCACAAGGAATTTGAACTGATGATGGATCAGTTTGGCTTAAAGTTGAGTGACCAATCAAAACACAAATGAAAAGCTAAAAAAGATGAAATGAAATAGAATGCGATAACAACAATTAGTAAGTAAATATATTCCAAAACTAGGTAGGTGGGTAGGTATACACATTGCATTAGGCTGTGATTGATTTTGGAGAATAATAAGAAAAGAGTAATGTATTATGGCCCACCCACCTTCCATTTCCAATACGCACTGCTACTGCTGCTATCCTTTTCTTATTCACTCTGCATTTACAAATCAACAGTTTATAATTAAGTTATTATTATATAATCAACAGCCAAATTCACATTACCTTGATTTGGGTGCAAATTGACAAAGTCATTGCCTGTGGTGGGGAGTGAGAGTGTATCCTGTTTCTTATCTTCATTTTCCTCATCCTTCATGTTCACTTGGGCCAGCTGCTGCTGCAACAATATATTTCAACACACAAGCAATGTTCACATAAATATTAGACACAGTTAGTTGGTCACGGAAAAAAGGTCCATTTATCTAATATTCCTACCGCACCATGGTAACGTAACAACAAAGAAAATATGCATATCATAGATGCATGTAATGCAGACTCGGTTTTACAGAATATGAAGGACAAAAGGAGGTACCAACCTTGCAGGGGTCAGGAGCAAGTGGGATCTTTGAGACAGTAGATTCAGCATTGGAGGTGGAGGTGGACTCGTTTACATTTACGTCAATTTGCATGTCATCTACACCTACTGCAGCTTCCACTTGGCTGCTTTTACAGCATTTTGATGTGTTGTTCTGTTCCCCATTCAACATGACGCCACAACTTGTCTCTGCAGCCCTTTTCCTGTTAAGGTTTAATTCAAGTTAATCCACTAACACAAACAATTAATAGATAAGAGTATAGGGCTTATTCATACCTGTTAGAGCTATGATTTGCTAACTCAAGGGTGCTTGGCTTGTTGGAAAATATTATACCACGAAGAGGCTTTCCACCAATACTAGTTTCAATGGTATATCCATTGGGGAGGCTCTCAATAACTTTTGCTTGAAATGTCTTTTTTCCCTGTGAGTCCTTCAGTGTCATTTTCTGTATCCCTGCAATTAAACCACTAATTATTGTTAATCCCCACACTAGAAAAACATAGAAACAAGTTTAATTTTCTAATACCCCCACGAGATTTTGAAAACCTTCAAACCCTTTCTCTCCTGAAATATACCCAAATAATTTGCAGTGTGTTTTACACGTATACTATTTGAACTTCTGTGCATATGACGACGACGGTGGAGGAGAACTTGGAACGGCCATTCCCATACCCACAAGTTAATGCAGCTTGTGAGGGGCTGAGAAAAATTGATATTAGCAAGAATGCCACAATAAGCTCCATGTTTATGCTAATCTTGAGGGTTTTGGAGTGATACTGAGATTGTGGCAAGTTTTATACAAAAGGAGCGATAATGTTTATATATGGAAATGGAATTTAATTTCAGGAAAGTGATGAAATTATGGCAGTAATATTGATATATATGTGTTCAAATATCAATTTAATAGAATCATATTTCATTAAATTATGTTAGTTATGTTTGCATATATTTACATAATTACTGACATTATTTTATTTAGATCCTATATTTAAATAGGAATTTTATAAAATATTTTATCTTGTTGAAACTGTTAATCTCTTATTAACTTACCAAATATCAATTTAAGGAAATTAATTGTGTATAGAAGTTAACGATATATACACAAATGAAAAGAAATATTTTCTAGTTAGAAGATAAAAATCTCTCTCAAAAATTACTTAATCTAAATATTGATAGGAAGCATTAACAGTTTTCTAAAATGATTATTTCTTGCCATTCATTGACTGATTATAGAAAAAAGAAGGGAAATTCCTTACATTCAAACCGCTCAAATATCTCCTGAAATTAATATTAGATGTAATGACAAATCTAATAATATTTATGGAAATTTAATCACGACCACGTGATTGATCCTAAAACTTAAAGTGTCCAAATGAAGTGTGATTAATTAGTAATTTCCCTCGCTAATATGCTGGGAAATGAAAACAAAAATCAACCTATAGTAATTGATGGTCTTTTCGTTTTGGCTGATTTTACCATATCGATTTTTAAGAGAAAAAG